>LGRX02034604.1:0-18236 GCA_001247695.2 Cymbomonas tetramitiformis
TGCGTGTGTCCACTGTGCCTCCCAGATGCTTGTGTGTCCACCGTGCCCCCAAGATGCTTGTGTGTCCACTATGCCCCCAGATGCGTGTGTGTCTTCATAGTGCCCCCTAGATGCGTGTGTCTTCATGAATGCCCCCGATGTGTCCACCGTGCCCCCAGATGTGTCTGTCTTCATAGTGCCCTAAGATGCTTGTGTGTCCACCATGCCCCTGTAGATGTGCTTATAGTGCCCCCTGCAGATGCGTGCAGTTCTCACAATGCCCCCAAATGCGTGTGTGTCCAATGTGCCCCCAGATGCGTGTGTGTCCACTGTGCCCCCACATGCGGTGCGTCTTCATATGCCCCAAGAGCTTGTGTGTCCACCATGCCCTCTAGGAGCCAGCGTAGTGTGTCCACTGTGCCCCTAAGACAGCTGTGTGTCCACTATGCCCCCCCCGTGTGTCTTTATAGTGCCCCCCAGATGCGTGTGTCTTCACAATGCCCCCCAAATGCGTATGTGTCCAACCTGAGCATGACCCGTGTGATAATCAACGTAAGCATGATCCGAGTGATAATCAATGTGAGCATTATCCTTTTGATAATCAACCTGAGCATACTCCGTGTGATAAATCAACCTGAGCATAATCCGTGTGATAATCAACCTGAGCATGACCCGTGTGATAATCAACCTGAGCATGATCCTTGTGATAATCAACCTGTGCATGATCCGAGTGATAATCAACGTGAGCATGATCCGTGTGATAATCAGCCTGTGCATGATCAGTGATAATCAACATGAGCATTATCCTTGTGATAATCCAACTGAGCATAATGCCGTGATAATCAGCAGCAGGCATACTCCGGGTGATAATCAACGTGAGCATGATCCGTGTGATAATCAACGTGAGCATTATCCGGGTGATAATCAACGTGAGCATTATCCTTTTGATAATCAACCTAAGCATGCTCCGAGTGATAATCAACATGAGCATAATCTCTGTGATAATCAACATGAGCATGATCCGTGTGATAGTCAACATGAACATAATCCTTGTGATAATCAACCTGAGCATTATCCTTGTGGTAATCAACCTGAGTATTATCCTTGTGATAATCAACATGAGCATAATCCTTGTGATAATCAACATGAGCATGATCCGAGTGATAGTCAACATGAGCATTTTCCGTGTGATAATCAACCAGAGCATAATCCTTGTGACAATCAACCTGAGCATGATCCTTGTGATAATCAACATGAGCATAATCCTTGTGATATTCGAACCGAGCATGATCCAGTGATAAATCCAACATGAGCATGATCCGTGTGATAATCAACGTGAGCATGATCCGTGTGATAATCAACGTGAGCATGACCCGTGTGATAAGTCAACATGAGCATGATCCGTGTGATAATCAACCTGAGCATTATCCGAGTGATAGTCAACCCGAGCATTATCCGTGTGATAATCAACCTGAGCATAACCCGTGTGATAATCAACCTGAGCAAAATCCGAGTGATTTTCAACATGAGCATGATCCTTTTGATAATCAACATGAGCATCACACATGGGGGTCTGCAAAAGTCTGCTTTGCGGTAAGGCAGGCAAACGTCCTATTCTTATGGATGGGCAGGAGGGCCACTGTTAGAAAGCGAACAATGCCCCAAGGCACAGGCACGCACCGGTCACTCCACCACCTTTCACACAGCTTGTGTGCCGCCCAACTCTCTTTTACCGATGTCCCTGTTAGCACCACGCGGCTGACACCTGTCCCCACCACGCAGCTCTGATGTGAAAGCCACCTCATTCCGATCTGCTGTCATCCCCCGGTGTCCTTGCTCCAGGGGAAATAAGATGGGTCAGCTCGAAGTTCACTTCGCCGTCACTCTCCAACAGCCTCAGCCCCTCGGGTCTGCTCCCCAGAAAGAGAAAACGACCCACCGCCAAGTGCAGATATGCAGCAGCCTAGAAGCCGAGCGCACCCAGCCACCCTCTCCATCGCCACGTCAGTACTCCGCAGCTCCTTGCTGCGCCGTGCCACGTGAGGGGCCCCGTTTGGTTGCAGTGAAGGTCGCAAGCACACTCACCAGTTACGGCAGCCCGGTGGAGCTGTGCAGACACTTGAGCCGGCTTGAACTTGGTCAGATTGGCCCCGATGTCTACCAAATCCACAGGTTTTGCAGCTTCGTCCCCCTGCGAATCCCCCACCAACGTTCCCTTGACCCAAGGTGACCTTCGCCCGGTATCCAAGCAGTGTGAATCGCTTTCTCGCTTGATTCAGGTCAGACCTGAATCACGTCCAGCCACGTACTGCCCTGCACCCATGGTGACTGCCTGGAGTCCTCATGGCCTCCAGGATCTGCGCCTGAAAGGAGAGGATACCCGCCTCCAAACGCACACAGGGCGAGATGCCCGACAGCGTCGTAAAGAGCGCGATGGGGAGAGTAGGTTACTGACACTAGGGGAGAGCCCTTCGTTTGGCGCACCGGCGGAGCGAGCAGGTTGACTGAGGTGACGATGGAAGTGACCGTTGAGGTTGCTTGAATCGCAGCGCGGCACAGAGTACAGGCGTAGGCTGCCGAGGCAAGCTCACGGAATGCTGACGTGGCTTGGGGAAGACGTGGTGACGGGGAAAAGGTGAGGCTTGGGGTGAGGCATCGGGCAAGAGCGCTTGGTTGCTGGCATGGGATCGGGGAAGAGCACACGGCTTACTGACGTGGCGTCCCACCGGTAAAGAGCATTGCAGGCGTGACACTGGGGACAAGCAAAGGATCTGCTTGCTGACGTGGAAACGGGGAAGAGCATGGGAGCAGCCCGCAGGTTGTGGTGCCCACCCGCACACCAAAGTGTTGGAGGGCATCCAACGCTGCAACCTCCTGACGCTTGCGCTCCTCCTCCTTCGCCGCAGCTGCAACCCCGCCCTTGCCCCTTATCCGACCCAAGCCCAGATGACGTGCCAGCGCGGCGAGTCAAGATGCTAGAGGTGCCAGCGAGGCAAGTCGAGATGCGAGAGCTGCTTGCTGGGCAAGCAGGCACAGGTCAGGCAGCTCTCTAAGTGGCACGCCGCGGGCGCTCCCGGGCTCCATTTATTCTGAGCGTTCCTAGGTTCCACCTGCGGCGGGGTCTTGCTGCGGGGGTACGGCTTGCTGGCCGCCCCCTGGAGCTCCCGCCTTTGCCGCAGCCGCCTTCTCGGCTTTCTTGCGAGCCCTAGCCAAGCCGCAACCCCGGGAGGGGCGTTAGAAACAAGGAAGGGCTCTGAAGCTTAGGTGCGTGCGCGGGGATATCGGCGTGGACGGTGTTTGCGTGCGGTGAAGGCAGCTTCCCAGGCAAAGGGACGCCTCTGCTCAACCCCACCTTTCGGCTCTCTTTGCCGCCACAGTCTCTGGATCATCCTGGTAGGGCTGCTATCGCATTACCCCATGCCCCCCAACCGCCCCCCTCCAGAAACCAAGGCAAACTTCAGGCCGCGAGGGAGCTGCGCGGGGAAGACTCTGATCGCGACAGGAATAAGGTCTGCGTCTTGGCATGTTGGCGTCCGAGAAGAGGACGTCAGCGAGGGGTGTGCAAAAAGCGTTTTTGCGAATGCACCCAAGCAAACTTACGAGGCACTTGCTAAGTAGCGTAGCTGGATGGCGCGCTCGAGGGAAAGTGCCTTTGGCAAATAGCCAGGCAACGAGTGCCATCCACCATAGGGTTGACGTGTGCTAATCCACTGAGGACGCCACTTGTGACGGAACCTGCCGAACTTCCACCCATTCTAGATACCGGCCTGACAGTGTCAAGCCGCATAACCATGCGGGGAAAACCAAGTAAACAGATTTGCTTTCCACGCACGCGCTTGTTTGTTCTTGCGGCTTTCGCATCTGGCTGAGAGTGCCAAGGAGGGACATTCTGAAACAAAATATTGTTACCAAATAAAATAAAATACTGCGCTAGAGCTGCTTTAAAATGCCCCAAAGGGGTTATTTCACCGCTTACTTGAAGCGCGGTCAAGTCCGAAGTGTTTCGAAAATTCAGGGGGCGCTCCACTATAAAGTTAATTTATATATTTTCAAGAGAAAATCTTGTGATGGTTGTATAATTTCTGCACACTGCCTCTGCCCCCTGAACTTTTCATCGTAAGTCTCCCACCAACTGCCGGAACTACTGAGCGTCATAGTCAAGGAGGTTGCGAAACCAACCGTTGCACCAGGCCCAATGGTGATCATATAACCATCGTCGGTGGAGTTTGTTTATACTGCGATACAAATTCATACCGGAAATCTAACTAGTCCGATTAAAGTAGGACGCCTCATTGACTCTTAAGCCGCCGACGTCGTCGTTCACAATTCTCCGAGGATGAAAAAAAAAACGCGCAAGTGTCACAGGAAACACAATAATTTCTGAGGTAAATGTGCCAGGGATATCGGGGCATGTAATGCGTACTCGTGTTTCAAGGACCCACAGAAATCGTTCTTCTACCCATGCGTGCAAAAAGCATTCCTCGCGGGAACGGCGTCTTTCCCGGATGGCGGGAAGGACAAACCGGAAAAGGACAATGTAGTAGTCTGGCATCTGGGTGTGTCGCTTACTGGTAGGAGGTGGGGTCTATCGTGAGCGAAAGCGAGAAATGAATGCTGATGAAGAGATAGGCAGGCTTTATAATGCGTGAAATTTTACATACCAAGCATGCGTATAGGCATAGCATGAGTCATACAATGAGTGCAAGGAAATCAAACGTGGTAATGCCACGATAGTTCAACATTAGATATTCACAATATATACTATTGTTTGACAACTTCTATATACAAGTTCATCGGACTGATCGAGTTATTCACACATCTGGTCGTCATCATCGGACAAGGACGACAAAGAGGCTTCCTCGTCCTCTTCAGCCTCCGCGTTCTCTTTATCCTCTTTATCCTCTTTATCCTCTAATGGCATGATTGCGTCGCGCAGTAAGAGTTTAAGTGTTCTATGCTGGGGTGGCTCAAAGCTCTTTGACATGTCGCTGGCGATGACTCGTTTGACCAACAAGTCATATTGCTCACCCGGGATCCATCGCTGTGTGCTTGCATTGATCTTTCGGCGCTCCTCTTCCGTGTCCCAGTCCCATGCTACTAATACTTCGCTTGGTGTATATGGCGCCACCTGCTTGGTACGTTGATGCAGCCGGAAACTTTCAGGTTTCGATGCCTTCTCCTTCGAAAGGCGGGAGTCTGCATTCTGGGCCTCCTTTTGGGAGGCGCTCGTGAGCTTAAATGTACCACAAGTCAACCACCGCAAACATTTTTCTCCTGCACCAGAAAGAAGATAAAAGAGGTATTAGATTGACATAATAAAACGTTGTGATGGTAAAAGCAGGTTGCGCGCGCAATCACATCTACAATCATTTCTCACCTTTCTCATTTAGCAGCTGCTCTTGTACCTCACAAAGGTACAGATATCTCGACCATCCTCGGCTCCTTCCAAGAGCGATACGAAACGGGTATTCCGTCCGGGCACTCTTCTCGGATTCGGGAGCAATCAACACAGCCATGCTACCTTTCTTCATCTTGCTGTAGCTCACATCGTAGTCCGGGTCGTCAGTTCCTCCCAGAATGTATTGCGCAAGATGATCTCGAGCTCGTCTTCCAATGGTATTTTTTTGTGCCCCGATGTAGATAGGACGAGGTACTGGGCGCACGTGAACCGCTACGGAGTCCCGAAGGCCCTGCACGTAATCAGCCAGTTGTGCATCCGTGTATCCACGTTCAATATCATTCGTATCAGCCATTGGCTCATCGACAATCAGTACTTCCGCATCTCGCCCGTTCGCGCTCAAAGCACCCGAAGGAACAGGCATCATGGGTCCAGTAACCTCAAAGGGAGCCTCGTGCAGCACCCACGTTGTCTTCTCTTTCAGTTCGAACGTTCCTGCCGCAATGTCACGTTGCATTTGAACATACCCTTCAAGAAAAGTATTTGCGCGCTTGGCTAGAAATTGAAGCCGCTCCGCCTCCTCGGTGGTTGCGACATCTGCAAAACAAAACCCGAGAAACTGAGAAGGCCACTTACATTTGAAATATGACAAATCAAATCGTAATCGCTAGCAGCGCAGTGCTTACCTCGAGTGCATAAGCAAAGATTCCTCTGGCATTGAATGACAAGATCCTCGATCTCTTTCAATGGATTGCTCGTAGACTTCCTGGAAGTCGCAAGCTGCTTCGCTTGTTTCCGTGCGCTCAATTCGTTAATGGATTTAGGATCGACAAAGCATGGTGAGCCCTCGGGCAGGCTGCTCTTAAATACCTTCACCCCACCTTCCTTTGGAAGCCAGACTGGATCGAATGAATAACGTTTCGCCTGCACTACTGTAACACGTCGCCTGCGGGCCCAGAAAAAAATCTTGAATGCGTGTTGGAAGCTGACATCGCGCACTTCGTTATAGCATCCATGCATCCAGCCCTTGATATCGTGCACCTCATCGATCAGTTGACATTCCGAAACTACTCCATCCTTAAAGCAGTTCCTAGCCACCTCCATCAAATGCTCGATGTCCCAAACGTTCAGCCTCCTCAAAGCCACAGAAAACCTTGAAAACATCTTATCGATATTTTTGTGTGTATGTCCCACGATCAAATAGTTGATCTTCACCTTGCGGAATACCCCACGTTTGACCAGCATGGCACAATAAGCAATCAAGAAGTGGCTCTTATTGCTGCTTACATTGTCCAATTGTAGATACAATACTTCCGGTAACGGATGCCCACCCGATCGTCGATGCTCATGAACTCGTGCTACTGCCCGCTGTATGACGTTCGCAAGATAGTTCGAGTTGTCAGAGTAGTTATGACTGAAATTGAATTCCATAAAACGACCGATGCCTTCGATGAGTATCCCCATGCAGTGGTTATCTATCAATGCCTTATTGTCTTTGACCCAAGAGGGTATTCGACGAAAGTGAGGCAATTGTGTGGTACGTTGTGTCATGCCATCGATGATCATGGTAGTATATTTCCACCACTTCGCGTTGCCTTTTGCTGCTCTGGATTTCTGAATGTGTTTCTAGTACGTCTCCCGTTCAGCCATTGCATCCAGTCGATGAGCTTGCAAAAGATTTTCGATTCGTACTGCAACGCAAACACATTCAGGTAAGTGGTCACGTGTATGAACAAGCAGTGTTTATCTACACGACAATATTGGGTTTTCTTTCTAACATACCTCTCATTTCGGCCGGGGCGACTTGCTTGTGAAGCTTTGCGGTCGAGCAGATCTTGCACTCCGCGAACTTGCAAATCTTCGGGGCACTTGAAGTGTTTTCTCCAGATCGTATACCAGTATGGCTCGCTGACCTTGAATCTCTCAGAACCAAAGGCTGGAAGCTCTTCGATAAACTTTTCGTAGACGTCAAGCTTTGTCATTCCTTGAGGCAGATGTGTTTCTTTCTTGTCCGGTTGATGTTGACCTTGCTCTTTGGCAATCTTCTGCAGAAAGGTTTTCGCTGCTGAAACCTTTAGAGAGTTTTTTGGAATATATGACAAGCCCTGTACTTGCACTTGTTTGCTGTTTCCGTGCAGCCTGAAAAGGGGAAAATGTAAGTTATTATAATGAATCTGATGCAAAGAATGAGAGCCTACATGAAAACTGGAAATTGGTTTACCTGTTATGTTTTCTTCCGGCAAATAAATCCTTTATTAGCTTCGTCAGCCGTCCATGAGATATCGGCAAACATTTCTCATAAAACTTGCGACACACACGCTGAGAGCCAATGGCAAATTTGAGAACTGGTGCATCTTGATCTGAAAAAGTCGGACGACTTTTTAAGGGTAGACATGATCCATTGTCTCTGCATTCCTTGAAGACTTTTCTCTTTAGGAGATGCCGCGTTCAAGGTCCAGAATTCAGAGCGAAGATCCTTAACGTCTTGTTTAGAAATATTCAACGAACATAACCTCTTACAGCGACATGAGAAATTGAACACATCATTCAATGAAGGAGGTGAAAGTAAGTCCTGCAACCGAAATGCATGCAAATTAATTTTCTGCTAAAGTCGCCAAGCTGAAGGGCGACTATTCCGCGGATGAGTCACCCGCTGAAGTCGCCGCGCTGAAGGGCGACTCATCCGCGGATCAGTCGCCCGCTGGAGTCGCCGCGCTAAAGGGCGACTTATCCGCGGATTAGTCGCCCGCTGGAGTCGCCGCGCTGAAGGGCGACTCATCCGCGGATTAGTCGCCCGCTGGAGTCGCCGCGCTGAAGGGCGACTAATCCGCGGATTAGTCGCCCGCTGGAGTCGCCGCGCTGAAGGCATATCAGAATATCAAAAGCAAGGCATAAGAAGAGATAATATACCTGTTTACCAATGAAGCCTGATTTTCTTGGACGGTTCAAAATGGGTCTGCGGAAATATTCTTTACGCTTTCTTTCAGATACCACCTCATTATGACGATGCTTTAAGCTGATACGACTTTCAAGAGATTCGATTGTGTTACTCCTCTCTTGGAACGGACGCTTGGATGAAGTTCGTTTTATGCTTGTATCTATTTGTATGATATTGTGGTTTTCCCCGTATTGCCTATTTGTACAAGCTTGTGTACCATTTTTTGATATCTAAGATTGTTTCCGTATACTTGTATCAAGAATAATCATTTGAAGTGGAGGTGCATGCGTCGTCTAAATTTTTGAAGAAATGAATTCATGAACGAAATTGTCGATGATAATTCAAGTAGGCAGTCTCATGCTCGATCCTACAATAATTAGATACTCGATATTCATTGGTCTAAAATATGAGAAAGCAGTCATGACAAAATTTCCTGGTCATCGGTGTCATCATGTTTCCGATATTCAGAATCCGATCGAGATGTAATGACTGGTCTAAAATGATTCAAGTTTGCGGTCATCATCATTCGGTCATCTTGATCTAAAACGAAAGTACATAGCTTCTTTATTTCAGTCGCAAGGCCCTTTTCTTCGTTGACCGAAGAAAAGTAGCGGCTGCGAAGGTAATATGCCTTTGGCTGCCCGCGGAGTACTTGTGCTTCAGTAGTTTTTTTTTATGCTTATGCTTTTTGCTTTTTTTCTTGGCAAGCTATTTTCTTGGTGCTTGTCCGCGGATTACTCACGCGTTAGCTCTCCGCGCATCGTGCTATTTGCGATACTAAATCCGCGGAAGGAAGTCTTTTCTTTATCTTGACGCTCTTTGCTTATTTTCTTGGCAAGCTGCTTTCTTGGTGCTTGTCCGCGGATTACACTCAAGTTAGCTCTCCGCGCATCGTGCTATTTGCGATATTGAATCCGCGGATATGTTCGGTGTCTAGGGTTCCGGGACCGGTGACACTCATACACCCTAACTATAGGAATGACAGTCGGGGCGTCACTTCCAGCAAATATCATATATCGGAGATATACCCGCAGTATATCGGCAGGTCGTGGCCCCATCCACGCTAATTCCACTTGTTTGTTTGGCCATGCTTGGCTAAACACCGCCGCTTGAGTAGGTGGTGCGCCCCATGGGTGCGGCGTCGGTGACCGTCGCGGGAGGTCTGCAATGTGATTTTGGGCTTGGCCGCGCGTTACGGCTGACGGGCGACGCATTTCTTTGGTACGGTAAGGCCACTCCTCGGAGCCGATTGCCGGGCTTGATCACCCCAACACCGAGCAGAACCGCGATACTAGTTGACGCCGACATGGACTTTTCCGCCTTCACAGTCTCGCATATGGCCATCCTGGATTCCGGCATTTTGATCTCCGCTAATTCTACGACCGACACGCACCCCGCCTAGCACCAACCTACTCTATAGGTATTTTGAGATGGAAACAATACATAAAGTTCGACGGAAGCTTATGAAGGAGTCCGACTTGGACTCTTCCATTAGGCTGTTAGATGCGGTGCGCGACTCTCCAACGTGTCGCACACCGCCGGTCCCTTTGCCTCCTCCGCAATCCGAGCAGGAGACGGCCGATGCCTGCATCGCGCGTGAGAGGTATGAGACGGCCAAAGACATTGTGGCCGCCATCAACTCCAAAGGGCGACATCGGAGATGGGCAAATGTCATTCGCCAGCATCAGCTTGGGGGTGACTACTTCAACGACGGCACGGACGTTTCTAAGCTGGCCAAGGTTATCGTGGCCATTAAGTCCGAGATCTCCACGGCTGGGTTGGCATGCGACGTCTTTGACCTCGACCACCCTACCCATGGTGTACAACGCGTTATCAACGAGCTTCTCTACGACAAGGCATGGAATCGGTTGGAACAAGCAGTATCGATGGTTTTTGATTATTCCAAAAATTTCATTGATTAATAGTGATATTCTAAATCATCCTATCAATAAATTGTGATAAAAGAAGTCAGCTATCGATTGATTGTGATTTTAACATCAAACTATCAATTGATTGTAATTCTAGCAAATGCACATCAATTGATAGTGGTTTCTACCGAGGCTATATCAATTGATACGATACCCTAAAATTGCTACCGAGGCTATATCAATTGATATGATGCCGAAAAATTGCTATACCGTGATATTGCAGGCTATATATTTCGACAATTGCTGATTACTACCTAATAAGTATCTATGAAGGCACTACGTGGTCACAAGCTGTATTTCACACACAGGCACTAAGCCAATTTCTGATTTCTGATTCCACACCGACATCTACACGTTCATCGAAGCCATCAAGGTGTGTTGAATTGTGCCCTCCGTGACACACTTCCTCAAATTGCTGTGCATGTGCCCCACGGCAGAAAAGGCTCTTTCCACACCTGCGGTGGATGCTGGAGTGCTGAGAAACTGCCTGGCCATTTTAGACAAGTGAGGAAACTCATGCTTGTGCACCTTCCACCAAGCTAAAGGGTCAACATCAGCTTTTGCCTTTGGGTATGCAAGGTACTTTGTCAGTTCATCGAAACAGTCCCCTTCGGGACTCAGCTCTACTGTTTCACAAGCATCCTCCTCCTCCTCATCTGAGTCAGCTAGGAAACAGGCTACAGTGACAGCCTTGCCACCTTTGCCCTTTCTTTTCTAAGACACTTGCACACCTTCAACCGTGCCCACTTCCGTGCACTTAGGCTCAGGCTTCCACGGTCGGCCTCCCATGCATCACGCGCCCACTTCACAGTTTGTTCCGCTGTGAGCGTGCCTGTGTCGCACCACCCCGCGTGCACACTTGTAAGTATGCGTGTGTTCATATATACTTGTACGTAGGCGTGTGTTCATTGAGGCACACAAACACACACAAAGAAGCAAGGACTTGCCAATCTCACCTCGCCTCCATCGAGACATGTTGCGGAACTCGAAGTCTTTGTAGCGTGGGTCCATGGCGGTGGCAACACACCAATCCTCTAGCTTGCAATCTTGCAAGGAGTTGAAAAACCTGGCAAACATCTCGTTGTCAAAAACTTTACGGCAACAGCACACTCCTCTAGCTTGCTTTCTTTCACAGCAAAAAGATAGGCGAACATCTGTTATCAAGCAGAGCATTGATTGAAGTACCTGGCACACAAGTCGGTGTTGAAAAGTTTGCGGGCGTGCTTGACGGACTCGTTAGCAACCCGCACCGTCTCGTTCTCACATTTCAGCTGAGAGTTCTCGTCGGCATAGTATGCCACTTTTCCAATGATGGGGATCAATCGATTCTGATATGTCCCACGGTCACGATCAATTGATTGTGATAATGCAAATCGAGAATCGATCGATGGCGATAATTCGGATTAGGCATCAATCGATTGTAATTCTCGGAGGTGGATATCAATCGATTGTAATATTCTGATTGTGCATCAAATATGCATCAATTGATTATGATGTTCTGATATTAATATTGATGGTATCAGAATATCAAACAATCGATACCATGCCTTGCTCTACGACACGCTCACGTACATTGTCGAGCCCGATTCTGTGGCTTACGGGTACCTGCTTGGGACCGACTCCGCGACGGACCGGGATGGCCGGAGGGCTTTGATCGACCTGATTAAGGGTTGCATCCCTCCAGCGGTTCGCCAGAAGCACCAGGCGGAGCATTCTGCATTAAGGTACCCCGCCCGCGTCGACCCACGGCTTCTTCTGGCTATGTAGCAGCGTTTGGTTCGAGAGAACCGCGCTGAGGATTGGACCCCGCCCACAGCTGCTACGCGCAAGGCGCAGCTGTGGGAGATCCTTGACCCCGTCTTTTATGCGGCGGTCAAGGTAAGGTACCCGCGACTACTCGATTTGGCGCATGTCTCCTTGGCGGCGGAATTGTCTGATCTGGTATCTTCCATCTATGTTTTCTGGAAGCAGTACGCAGGCAGCACCCCTGAAACCGCTGCAGCGGTGGGGGTGCCTGGCGACGAGAAGCCCGACCGCGACGACATCCTTGGAAGGCTTCTCGCGAAGCTTGAGAAGATTGAGGCTTTCGTCAAGACGCAGCGGCTTGGAGGTGCGCCGGCGGTTCTCCCCAAGCGGAACCGCGCAAGGGGCTTGACGGTTTTCGTGTTGGGGTAGGACCCGACCCTCACGTCGGGTTTAATCCCGGCGCGAAGAAAGCTATTCCCAAGTTCCCGCGATGCCCCGCGGCGGGGGACGGGCACACGTACCACTTGTGGGAGGATTGCCCCTTGGGTGCGAAAAAACAACCGGCTGACTCCACCGCGGCTTATTGCCAGTCGGCGGACGAATGCACCACAGAGGAACTGTACACGCTGGCCCTGTGATGCCAGGTGTTTCAGGCTGCAGCGGACAGTGGGCACGGCAGCTTTTGCGGCGGCGGTTGAGCACCGCGCACGGTGCGCCCGCGGTGGTGAGTGCGGGCGCGGCACCCGGTGGCGTGGACATCTCCGCCTATGGGTTCGCCACCGTTGCATCGGAGGTTTCGGGGGACGACGAGATGGACGTACAGGAGGAGCTGAGTGATCTTCGCCACCAAATCGGTGAGGCAATCTCCATGGGGTAGGTGTCTGTCCCGCCCGGGCAGAAACTCTCTACGGTGTCTCTACGGAGTCGCGGCGTCCGATAACTCCGATTGGGCCTTCGACTGGTGGTGCCCAGTCTTCCCTCATGACACACGTCCGCGTTCCAACGGAGGAATTCCCTGGCGGGGTTGAGCTCATACCCGTGCGGCATCACGTGCCGACGGTGCCAATCAACCCGCCGGTGTCTGCAGTTGCATGCTCTTTTCCGCGGACGGCAGCATCGATCATTCGTGGAGCCCGAGGGGAAATCTCGGGCTCCAATCCACCAAACGCAATTGGGGAGTTTGGGAGTTTCGGGAGTTCGGGAGTTTTACAATGGGAGGCCCTAAAAAAATCGAAAATTTGACCGAATCTAGGGTTTAAGATTTTCCCGAGTGGAATGTAATTTTATTTAAATTTCCGGTTGATTTAGGGTTTAAGAAATATTCCTAATTTTCACGAAAGAAATCATCTTTTTCAGCCTGAATTAAGGAAGGTTTATGGGGTTTTTTGTGTTAAGAAAACATAAATTTTCCATTGAACTTGTATAATATTTCACGCATTTTTAAGCTTCAAATTTTTTTTCGAAACTCGGTAGCAAAATGAAACTTTTTACGTCTGATTTTTATGAAAAATGTTTTTGGGGGTTCATCGATGAACCCCTTTTATTTTTCCTAGTTTTATATGAATTTCGGGCCTTTTTGGGTGTTGGGGAGTTTTACAAGGGGAGGCCCTGAAAAAATCGAAAATTTGACCGAATCTAGGGTTTAAGATTTTCCCGAGTTGAATGTAATTTTATTTAATTTCCCGGTTGTTTTAGGGTTTAAGAAATATTCCTGATTTTAACTAAAAAAATCATCTTTGTCAGCCTGAATTAAGGAAAGTTTATGGGGTTTTTTGTGTTAAGAAAACAAAAATTTTCCATTGAATTTGTACCATATTTCACGCATTCTCCAGCTTCAAATTTTTTTTCGAAACTCGGTAGCAAAATCACACTTTATACGTCTGATTTTTATGAAATATGTTTTTGGGTGTTCATCGATGAACCCCTTTTATTTTTTCTAGTTTTATATGCCCTTTTTGGGGGTTTTTCTAAATTTTTTGAAATTTCTTCAAAAAACCCCGATTTCTTTGCAATTTCAGGAATATTTTATATTTATATATCACATGAAATATACAGCTTCAAATCAATATTCAAAACAAAGTTACCGGCGCGCATGTTTTGCCTCCAGAGTTTAACACGACTTCACCTTTTCTAGTGCCCTTCGCCCCATCGCCTACTCGTCTTCGTGCATTGACCAACTACGTTCTCCATTGGTTTTTCACGTGCTTTCGCGGACCACTACTAACCACAAGTCCGGGTGGCCGGCCCCCCAGTTAGGTTCAAAACATACTTCTTTCCCCGCCAAGATCCCTAACTAACTTTCACGAACTTTCGATGTTCTACTTCACGTTTGTCACTTTCATCTTCCGGTACGGCTCACTCAATCCAAGATCCCCCACATGGCGCTTCGCGCAGCAGAACACCGCGTGAGATAAATAGTGCACCGCGCTAATGAAGTTTGCACGCTTCCTCTCCACGCCGATGAAGGCGCGTCCCATGCGAAGCGCTCCAATCCCAGTGGTTCCTGCGGAACACTTAACATCTTTCAATACCCCGGCGTGTCCCTCGCGGCAAAACCAATGCATCCACAATGACACGCACCACTTCCCATGAACGGGTCCAGCACCACCATGTCGATGTCGGTTGTGTACCGCTCCACCAACAGCTCCATGAGCTCCACCTTTTTCTGTCCCACCACCAAGGTCTTGCCATGCTCTTCGCAGGGCTTACCGCCCTTCAAGCATCCCACTACGGCGCAATCGTGCTTGAAGGTATCCTGCACTTGAACAGCTTGGAAAGGTCGTGCCTGATGTTCTACCTCGGTCTGAACGATGTCCATCCTCTGCTCCTCATCCATTTCCTTCCAGCTTGGTTCCCAGCTCTCAGCCAGGTGCTTTTCCAAGGCCTTCTCAAAAGCCTTCACCTCTTGGTAACTTAGGGCACGCAAAATGTTTCCAGTCCAACAATTCAGCGGGAAATAATCAAAGTCAAGGTCCTTACATTGCTGCCCCCTGGTTTGGATGCTGGTCTTGAAGTCCAACTTCGGAGCCTCCAGCTTCCGTGCAAAAGTCGTGTACTGGTGTCCCACGGACTTTGGAGTGTTCGTGAAAGTCGCGTTGTTGCGGTTCCCCTCCGTCACGATGTACCCCGGCATTGTCTTGTACACCTGTGATCCTTCCCCCCTTTTCCCTCCCTTTAAGAAACGTAACAAAAAAAACAAAAATAAAAGGGTGCCTTCAAAGCAACAAGTGTTACATCGATCCTACCGGGTGCTTCAACGCCTTCCAGCCCGCCTCCAAAGCTCGAAGGGCTTCACTGTCGCCTAAGGCACACACAATGGTGTCTCCGTCCACCTTTCCCAGATCGGCGTATTTATGAACCTCCGACATGCCATCGTTGTTCGCGCACAGCTCGTCCAACTTGACTGCGAACGCATCCCAATCCACCTTCGTGTTGTACCCGGTCTTGCTCTCATGGCCCCACGGAACATCCGTGATGACCGCCGCCACACAAAACTTATCTTCCGCCGCGTTGTGCGTGATGACGTCCATGGCCCCGAGAGCTTCGCCGAAGTACAGCTGCAACAGCGGGATGCCTTGGGAGTTCATGGCAACCGATGTCAACACCAACAACTTCTCAGACTCGTCGTGTCCGTGTTGATGGATTAACTCCAAGATGTACTCCACCTTCTCATCCTTCACCTTCGTGCCCTGCGTCATCTTCTTGATCTTCACCGGTACCACCTTCGGCACCTCCACGGACACAATATTGTGCACATGATGCCGTACACCAGGTTTCAACGCCTCCTCATTCATCTTCAAGAACCGCCCAATCTCAATGCTCTCCTTCACTGGTCCCTTCTGCCGCGTTCCATTTCGGAGCGTTCCGCCTGCCATCTTCCATTGTCGCAACCCTTCGTAGTCCGGGTTCCCTCGCGACACCCCAACCCAAGGCTTCATCCATTCCGCGCAGGGGGCCGGGTCGTCCTCCATGTCCTGCTCATCCTTCTGTTTATCCTTGTCGCTAAGCCAAGCCGCGTAAGCGGCATCCTCCTCCTCAAAGGCCTGCAACTCTTGACGTAGCTTCCCCATCTCCGCCCTCTTCTTAGTTAGATCCTTTCTCTGCTTCTTTGATTTTGGGACATGTTCCCCCGCGTCCTCCGCCGCAAACCAATCCGCCACTTCCTGTCTCTTCCGCTTCCGATCTTCACGTGTTTCACGAACCTCATCCGACTCCTTTTCAAAGTCAAACTTTCCATCCTCCTCCTCATCGCCCTCCTCATCGCCCTCCTCTTCCTCTTCGTTCTCCTCCTCCTCGTTCTCCTGACCATCTTCCTCACCAACCGGTTCCTCACCTTCTACCTCCTCATCCCCATCGCCTACCTCGTCATCATCCCCAACCGACGCACCTTCCTGCGTCTCTTCCTTTTCCTCTTCAACATCCCCACCCGTCTCACCAGCTGCAACTTCCGCAAGGGTCTCGACGCCACTCTCCTGAGCCTCCACAGCAGTCTCCTCCCACTCAACCATCTCGTTGTGCTTCTTCAGCATGTCCTGCACGACTTTCGGCTCGACATCCCGGTTCAAGCGAGGCAAGTTACTGGTCTTGGAGCAAGTCTCGTTGGCGTCGAAGAAAGTACCATCGTACCTGTAAACAAAAGTTTAACACCCATCACCTTTCCGCATAAAAAAATAGTTCACGGCTTTAACCAAACCGTGGTAGATGGACTTACTTTCCGGCGCTCAGGTCCTCCAAGAACTTGGACGCCTCTTCAGTTTTTTTCGCCTTCCCCTTAGAGCTTTGAAGCTCTAGCTGGGAGCGGACTTCTTGACGAAGCAGCACAAACGAACACAAGTCCGTGAAGGCGCGTGTGGTTCCGACGAAGCCCAAAGTCGCGCATTGCTTCTTCTTCTTCAAGTGGAGCTCGCCATTCTCGTCCTTCACGGCGAACTTGACGTTCTCGTTCACTTTCAGGAAAACCTGAGACATGTGTTTGTCTTCAGGCGTGATGGTTGCATGTAACACAATAAAATAAAGACCGGCTTCCACCGTACCTGATATCTTTGTGTCGGATTAAGACGTTGGAATTCCTTGTTGTCGAACAAGGAGTTGAAGCCGTAGGGGGAATCCTTCCCCAAAGCTTCGCAGTTCTCGCGAAGCAAGGCCTCCAGCCGCTCGTCGGGCCCGATCACCTTTTCGTGGATGTGGGCCATCCTCTTGAAGAACATCAACGAGTATAACGAAGGGTCGATGTGAGAGAACAAAACAACCAACTTCTGTGGTTTGGCTACGGTCTTGTCAATGGAGGACATCAGCCATTTGAAGGAGGTGTAGTCGTCGAAAAAAGTTTTTTTCTTGGACCCCTTCTCGTTCTGGACGATGCGCGAGAGGGCGAGGCATGTAACCTCCTCCTTGGTGATGTCCTCCGACACCACGATGACGTTGCATTCCAGAAACCTTTTGTCCCGGGCCTCTAGTTTTTTTCCGCCTACCACGGCGCCATCTTGGAAGGCACGAGTGAAAAACTCGTGCCTACCATGTCCGTCAATGGCAATGTACCGCTTACTGAAAACAAAACAAACACAGCACGCCATTTAAAACGACAAAGAACATGGGTTAAAGGGTTAGAGAAACTATTTATAAAAAAATATATAAAGTGTTTACTTCAGCTAAAGCTACCACTGGCTGTCTAGCATCCACAAAGGACATTGCGTCCTACGTATTTTTGCGTTTCGCTCAGCGTCTTTTTTATTCTTGAGTCTCCTCTTAGCTACTGCCACGTTTGGAACATTATACCAGCTAATGGGAACATGGTTCTTCCTGCAAGAATCTTCCTCATCTTCTGAGGATGTAACATCTTCAAGCAACACTAGCTTAAACCCCCCTGTCTAAAATGCAACGCCTACGTCTAGTAATTTCTTTGTTGATCCTAATTCTTTCAGCTTCTCGGTTCATTGCACGTCTTCTTTGAAAGGCGCGCACGCCTTTAAACAGATCTCTGCAACAAATTAAAAGACAAGAAAGAAAACTTTAGGAGCAAGAGTCCTGAAGGGAGTCAGTAGACCTGCAGGTGAACAGCAAATAAACAAGAAGAAAGTCACCATGCAAAACCAAGAAGAGTTCAAGCACTAACCTTTTTTTGCTGAATAAGAAAAGCGTTCATCGATGAACGCAAAAGCGTTCATCGATGAACGCTTTTTAAAAAACACTGCTAAAGAAACAAGTGTTTTGACCGGTTTAAAGAAAAGTGTTCATCGATGAACGCTTT
>LGRX02034605.1:0-40635 GCA_001247695.2 Cymbomonas tetramitiformis
CACACAGCTCCCGGCACCAAGCGACCAATCAGAGCAAACATATAGCCCCGGCAGCAAGTGACCAATGACAACCACAGCTCCCGGCAGCAAGCCACCAATGACAAACACACAGCTCCCGGCACCAAGCGACCAATCATAAACATATAGCTCCCGCCAGCAAGTGACCGGTGGCTGCACTGTGCGCTGCGCGAGGCCAGAACCCGATGCAGCTGAGGGCCTGGGATGGCATACCTTCGAGGTAGAAAGCGCTCCCACCACTGCAAGCTTGCTTCAGCTGAGGGGATGCCACGCACGCCTCCTGCATCGATTCGGTCAGATTGGCGGCCACTTGGTCTTTGGCGACACTTGCCGGCACCTGCAGGCACCCACGCGCGCAGCTGCACCCACCCGACTCCCTCCCCGACACCCAGAGCCCCCCCTTGCCCCGTGACTACCACATGTGCGGCCGCCATCGTGCTGTTCCCAGCGGTGGGGAAGTCAAGCAGGTGCCTCCTCCGGGCTTCTGCAACGCTCCCTGACAGAGCTGGTGGTCGCAGTCTGGAGGCGGTGCGGGTCACATGCTGAAGACGTGCACCATGCCTGCGAGGAGCGCAGCAGGGAGTAAGCAGCAGCACACCTCACTGTACCATCGCCCCGCACCACCATCATCGCGCGGGCATTGGTGTTTCGAAGCAAAACTGCGGCATCATTCCCCATCCCGAATATCCCCAATCATCCCCGATGCGCCCCTCACATCCTCGCCAACTCCTCCGCACTGGACCTGGCTCCCGGAGCATTCCCTTCATTTCAAGGTGAACACCCAACAGGCTGCGGCAGTGCGGAGTTCCCCAGCAGCAGACACTGATCACATGTCAGAGGCTGAGCATGCGGGGGAGGTGGAGCTCAGGGGGTGTCCGAGCGCACCGAAGGAAGCCCAGGCAAGCTCGCGGCGCAGCGCCTCGGAGAGCCCCTCCCGCAGTGCAAACACGTCGCGGCTGCCTGCACGGCATGCACATGCGCAGCACTCCTCATCCTCAACTTGCCAGAATCAACCCTGGGCCCTCCGCTTCAGTGGATGCATGAGAATGAATGGAAATCCATGCGCATGCCACGTGGCAGGTGAAGCACGTGAGGCGGGTGAGGAGTTGAATGAGATAGTGCAGCAGATGAGGTGGTGAAGCGGGTGAGGAGGTGGCGGCGGTGGTGAGCCAGAGGAAGCGGGCAAGGCGGCGAGGGAGAATTGAGGTGACATGAGGTTGTGTGAGGGTAGGCAAGTTCAAGGGGCGAAGCGGCCACCTGCAAGAGGGTCTCGCGAGCCTCCATTGATTCCCCCGTCAGTCGCCTGCAATGCATCGCATGTGTCGCCGGTCAGTTTCCCGGCTCCCGATCTCTGCTTCAATTGGCGCCCGCGGGTATAAGTGCTTTCAAACTTTGCAGCCGATCGAGCTGCGCCTTGTGCCACAGGCTGTGGCAGTGCCGGATCAAGCTGTCCAAGAGTAGCCGACATGCCGACAAGTGTACAAGTAGGAGCCCGACCAGAAAACGAACTCAGCTCTGTTCTTTTGCACTTCTGCAAAAAGCTTCACAGAGTTTTGCGCAGCACAGTTCTTGTGTGGGTAAACTGCAAAAACTCTGAACGAAGTCTGCAGATCCGATCAGGTATCCAGGACGACCGCCTGGCCCATTCCAAAAGGAAGCAACCTACGAAAGCAGAATGGGGCGGCACGCCAGAGAACTAAGGTGAACCTCTGCAGTTTGAGGAGAAAGGCTTGCAGAGGATTCGGGTGCAGCAGCAGGAGCGATTCGGACAACAGCAACGCCGTTTTTATCAACAGCAGGAGCTGCTGAAGGAAGTGGCAGAGCAAATCGACCAGCTCAACACCAAGGTAAAAGCCACCGTCTAGAAAGAATCTGCTTAACCACAGTGGCCATCACAGGGAACAAGGAGCCGACACGTCGAAACGTGCTCCCGTGCACTACCTGCAACGATGCAGACCTTCTCCCACCACGCCTTGTGACATTGGAGACGCTAGGAAAACAGTGAGAACAGACTCTCAGTGTTAACACTGCTGGCACAGAATGAATAATTATGAGAAATGATGACAGTGTGGACAGAAGTCAAAGAGTAGTACTGTTTGTATATGGACATAGAGTACTGATGACAACTGTTGCAGAGTAGTCAGAGATCAATTCAAAATGTATGCAGTACCTGATTACACATGACAAAAGTACACGTAGGAGTATTGAAATCTGTAGCTGAGTAGCAGGGACAACTTTTGGCGCCAACACAACACTGCTGATATGCAATGTGCAAGACTCTAAAACATCATTCTGATATTTTTTAAGAGACAACAGTGTGTGTGTGTCTTTATGGCACGGCCTACTGTGAAAATATATCTGAGTATATTGTTCTAAGTAGGAGTTGTACTTCCTAGGTTATGGGCCTGTAGTAGGTCTGAATTAGGGTAGGACTCAGTCATCATGGCTGGAGGTGACGGGGAGGTCAAGTATCCTACCAGGGAGTCACAGCTTCAGGAGTTGATAGAAAAGCAGACTGCAATGATGCAAACTATGGCAGAGGCACTTAATGATGCAATGAAGTTGAATGCAGAAAGGAGGGAGTCTGTTAAATCTAGTGATCATGAAGAGGCCGAGTCAGGTGTGACAAGCCTGGGCAGTGCACAGAAGACAGGTCAGTGTGTTGTGAAGTTGTTAGGTACGGTGAAGTACACAGGTTCAGAGAGGAATCAGTATGAATCGTGGGTTGAATTCAAGACGCAGCTTGAGTCAGCAGTGCACTTCTACCCAGACTTGTTAGAGCTGGCGAGTGTCAGATATCGCAGATACCAAAGGACTAGGATGGTTCTCACGGAAGTCAATCAGGAACAAGCCTTCATCACAGGCAGAGGAGGGAGACGACGACGGTGAGGACGGTGAGTCAATCGACGACTCCAGCTTCATCACGGTACCTGGCTCTACGAGTGTAGCCAGTGAAGTATTGTCAGCAATTTTGAAGCAAGTTACAGCTGGAGACGCCTTCGACGTCGTACGACAGTGTGGCAATGACGGGTTGAAGGCTTTCAGGAAGTTGAGGTGCAGAGTGGAGCCGCAGTTGTTTGGACAGCTGGCGTGCTCAATGAAGAAGCTGTGAAGACTGACTATGAACGCGACGGAGGACCCTGTGAAACAGTTGGGATATTATGCTGACGTGATGAGTTCTATTGTGAACTACGGAGGTGCGAAGCTGGATCCTACGACTGTGGAGGTGCTGGTGACGGCGTTGGCAGTTGCTGCTATGCCGGTAGAGTATGCGCAGGTGGTTGCAGATCTCAGGAAGGAACGAAGGCCTTCGCTGGATATGTTGGTGCAGAGGACAGCACATTTTTATGTGAACGTGGTACAGCAATCGCTGGTTCCGTCATCGGGAATCGTGGGGGGGACTGTTGACGAGGAGACTGTTGCTGTGGTGAGGGCTCTGGTTGCGGATAGAAGGAGGCAGAATGAGGAGAAGAAGTTCAATGACGGGAGAAAGCTTGTTTGTCCTACGTGCTCGGGTATGCACTCTGCGGAGAAGTGCTGGATAGTGAATCTGGCAGGTATGGAGGAGTTCATCAAGTTGAATCCAATGAAGGCGAAGGCTGCACGGGAGAACTATGCGCGGAGACTGAAGAAAATTGCGGCTAAGAAGACACCTGAGGCGGCAGTTACAGCTACGGTGGCGGAGGCGACTTCATCGAGTACGGCGACGAAGCGGCGCACGGAGGTGTCGGCGGAGGAGCTCTGGAGTCTGGAAGATCGTGAAGAAGTTCCTGTTGCCTGTTCAGCTGTGGTTACGGTGGGGGACCAGAAGGTGCTGTGCACGGGAGAAGGGTTGGAGGGCACGCGGGTGTGCGGAGTGGTCAATCGCGGTGAGGAGGACGAGGAGCGAGTGCAGGAGGAGTACTCAGTGCGGGCCTCAGGAGGAGACGTGTGTGCAGCGACAGCGCTGGACGCAGACAGAGAGCTTCATCTTGACAGCATGGCTGCTAAGTCTATTTTTAATGACTTGTCAATGTTTGAGGGCGCACAGGTGCGGGCGTCGGAAGCTGTCGCTTTCAAAGTCATGACTGGCGAGGTGACTACGTCTCGCGGAGGCGGGTATGGGAGCATTGCCGTATGGAACCGCGTGACAAAGAAGGTTGACGTTCTGAGGGTGGAGGCGCAGTACGTGCCCGAGTCGCCGTTCAATCCGGTGTCCGCCGTGAGTCTGGAGGACAAGTTTGGGCGGTATGCGCAGTTTGACGACCGTACGCTGAAGAACAAGGTGGGCTGGTGCGAGTATGAGATGATCAGGAAGGGGAAAGTGTATGTTTTACCTGAAGTGACCGTGGAGGCAGCGCTGCCGGTGGTGGAGCACGAGCAGGAGGAGCGCAGTCCCGTGCGGGACAGATACAATTGGAAGTTCACGGAGTTTGAGAAGTGGAACGAGGAGAGGGGACCGTGCCACGTGGATTTATGTGCTGACGAGAACAATTGTCAAGTGCAAGAGTTTTACTCGCTGGCGGACTCCGTGTTCTCTCATTGTCTGCGGGACGGAACTTCTATGGTAACCCGCTGTACGAGGACCTGTTTATCGAGAGATTGCTTGTGAGGCAGTGTTCGGAGAACTGTATGGCGTGTCAGGTGGCGGCACCGAAGAGACCATCGCAGACAGCGGATAAGGGAAGGGTCCCGAAGGCTGTGAGGAAGGAGGTGGAGAAGAGGCAGGTGTCCGTCAGAATGGGGCAGCTGACTTTCACTGATCATGGTGGACCGTTCGTGAAGTCTACTAAAGGCTATCGTGGGTACACTATACACGTGGACGACTATTCTGACGTGTGTCATTTTTATGTGTGGTCTCAGAAGCTGAGAATATTGACGCTCTGGAGGACTATCGGAAGATGGCGAAGGCTACTGGCAGAGTGTTTCTCGAGGAGGCGACTCGGGTGGAGCAGGTGGTGTACGATCTGGACGTGCTGGTGTTGCACTCTGACAATGACTCGACCATCGTTTCTGGAAAGGCGAAGCATGAGATCGCGGGGAAAGGCGAAGGAGGAGAATGGCATCGTGCAGAGGACGACGTCACCGTACCTACACGAGAACAATGCCACGGCGGAAAATTTGAACAAGCTCCTACAGACGAAGGCGAGGGCTATGATGGCGACTGCTGGGCTGCCTGCGACTATGTGGCCGCTGGCGATGAGACACGCTGTGTTTGTGATAAACAGGCTGTCCAAGGCGGGACTTGGTATGCAGTCGAGTATGCAGATGCTGAACCAGAAGTACGATCTGTCTGTGCTGAGGGTGTTCGGGTGTCGAGCTTATGCTTTTATCGATGCAACGTTGCGTACGAAGTTGGTTGATCGGGCTACTCCTTTGATCTACGTGGGACACGAGGAGCGATCGACGGCTTATCTGCTGTACAGTCAGGAGAAGCAGAAGGTGGTTAGAAGTGGGATGGTGCGCTTCGACGAGCACATGGATCGGTACGGCCAGCTGGTGATGTCTTGGGATCCGTCTATGGTGAGACCATTGAAGTCGTTGTATGACTGTGAGCGCCTGGACGGAAAGTTCGTGTCCGCTTTCACAGGAGGAGCGTCAATTATACTGGAGCTGTGTGCCTACGTGGAGCCGAAGGGGGACGAGTTCATTGGTGTAGTGAAGCTGAGCAGTGCTGGTGGTGGATGGTTTTGGACACCGGTCAGTGTTTTTCTGGAGGCACAGGTGGGGCATCTCACGTTCCTGTTTGCGCTTTGTGAGCAGGTGACAGTGAATTCATTTTATCCGTTGTTTGAAAAGGTGGAAGTGCAGGAGGAGGTGAATGGGAGGCAGCAGTGGTGTGTGCTACAGCACGGGAGGAGCACACGTTGCCGTATCAGATTATCCTGGAGCGCCATGCTGGTGTGAGTGGCACTGCGGTTGATGTGAGTGAGTGCCAGGTGAGGTTTGCGAATCGGCATGTTGCGCTGGCAGCTCGGGAGGAGAAGGTGACGGGGTTGCCACTTGGTGCGACGGAGCCGAAGGGATGGGTTCAGTTGCTGAAGGCACCGCGCTACCATATGTGTGTGTGTGTGTGTGCAGGAGCACTGTCGAGGCGGCATGCGGATTCTGTGGCATGGCAGCGAGATCGGCGGTTCAAAATAAATGTTTCAATTGTAGCACAATGTTAGTGGTTTCAAACATTGCCCACTTTCAAGCTGAGCCACAGGCTGTGACAGCGCCGGTTCCAACCTTCCAAGAGTAGCCAACATGCCGACAAGTGTACAAGTAGGAGCCCGACCAGAAAACGAACTCAACTCTGTTCGTCTACACTTCCCACCTCGCCCAACCCAGCTTCTCTGTTCCGCTGCAATGGACAGCGCTGATAACGGTCTTTCACTCTGTCTGGCTGTAGCTCAACTTCAGCACCAGCTAGACAAGAGCTGCTCTTTGAAGAAAAGTATGTTACGCGTGTCTTCGGATTGAGTGTCCACAAGACACTCGTAACGCGGCAGAGGATGTTCCTCGTGTCTGAGCGCCACAGCACGGCAAAAGCCGATGAGTCGACGGGACTCTCGAAGACCGGAGCTGTTAGTCGCTGCTCCATGGCGCGGTGGCGAGCCACATACGTGAAGCGGAGGACTTGAGCAGGTGGGCAATACCTCCTTCAGACGAGCATCCAAGGACGGCACGAAAATGCACATCGCGACTAGAATTCCACCAAGAACATCGGCCCGGTCCTGAAACATATCGCCAATTCAATATCAAGCCACATCTGCAGGCACCATGTCTCTCACACATGCAAATGAACAAATGTGCGAAGCGCTCAAGACGCAGCTCCAAGACCTACAAGTGCGAGTTGGCTCACATCAGCGAATGTTCAAGACGTGCGAGAGGTATTGGAATCTGCAGTGTCTGCTGATCAGTTTGATGTAAAGCATGACTGTCTAGGCCTTGCACAGTAGTCAGGATGCTCAAACCCTGAAGGAACCCTGAAGAAACCCTATGAAACCCTTAGATCTAGATCTAGATCTGCTGAACTAATCGTGGCCGTTGGATCATATAATGACCATCGGAAAGACACAGTGTGTAATAGTTCACCGGCCCATCGCAGACGTGTCACTGCAGTCGTTATGAACTCGACAGTGGCACGTCATACTAATTAGTGAACTTTCACTTAGACTGGCCAATCAGTAATGATTGGGCGATAACATTCGTGGCGTTTCGAGCTGCGAACTGGTATATCTTTTGAGAATGAAAGTTTACGCTTGCTTTTTGCAAATAACTCTGTCTGAATTCTAAAAGGTTATGGGCCCACTTACATTGTAAGTGAGGATCCATTTTTGTTTATCACGCAAACTTTCCGCTGCGCGTAAGAGAATTCACTATGGTCAAAGGGAGTAAGAGCTATAGCCAAGCGACGACACCGTCACCTCCTGGTGGCGCGCCAGAATATGAAGAGAAGCCTAGCGAGTCGTCTTTGCGAGATATTGCGCTGAGTAGTCAGCAGGAGCAAATCTCGGCGCTTACGGAAATGATGAAAGGTTTGAGCGCTCAGCTCTACGATATGCGCGGCCTTCGTCACTCAGCTCCCAGCGCCACTGTCCCTGTGGACAAACATCTCAATTCGTCGCCCGCTGGTGGGCGACGTCCTTTACCAGGTCTTTCTGATATGACCAAGGGGCTTTCCGCGGACTCGTACTTTTCTGGCAAGGAAACTGACCAGGAAGGAATTTGGGACGAGTGGCTTGCGAAAATTAAGCCTTCTATGCACCACCCTTCTCTTGCGCTACTGCTTTCGGAATCTACTCCGCTCCATATGGTGAGGGGGGATGACCTCTATCTTGAGGAAGCAAATCAACTGTTTTATGACTTCCTCTACCGTGTTACCACTGGCACTGCGAACGCTGTCGTTCGCAGCTACGAACAACATTCTGACGGTCACGGAGCTTGGCTTGAGCTATCCAAATTGCGACGCAACACCAGCGTCGTCTACTTCATCACCCAAGTGGATAAGCTGCTGTCGCTACCGAATCAACTCTCGAGACTTGCCCCTCCTCTCCCAACGTTTTTGGAGTCGAAGGAGACTCTTCGGCGTGTACACAAGTACTCCGCGAACGCGCGCGTTACTCCTTCTGGCAAGCCTCTGTGTATGGAGACGGTTGAGACCATATTTTCTGCCATGGCTATTGTGCGACTACACCCCGACTATATGCTCCTCAAGGCCAAATTCATGTCTGAGACCCTGCCGACCGCGAGTGTGCTGTCGGACCAAGTAACATCTCACTACGACACCATACTCGCCCCGCGCGCTGCTGTAGCGCAAACTGCCCACGCGCTGGATACTCAATCTGAGGCTGCTGGTGCCATTGCTGACGACAGGCGTAAGCAGGAGGAGGCGAAGCGAAAGCTACTAGCTGTCAAAGTCCCGTGCCCTGTCTGTCACAGACGTGGGCACTCTGCTAAGGACTGTTTCATCAAGAACGTTGAGAAGCGGGAGGCGTTCTTCAAGAAGGCTTCACCGACTACCAAGGCGGCAATTCTCAAGAGGGTGGCTGACTACGAGAAGAATGGTAGCTTACCGAAGCCTGGTGAACATCTTGGTGCTGCAGCTGGGCAATCTGAGCTTCATCCTGGACTGGAAGAGGCTGGTGAGGTCCTTTTTGCCATTCGGGAGGCTGGTCCATCTGACTTACACCCTGGTCTGAGCGAGACCGGAGAAGATATATATGCCAGTTATTACAGCTCTGGGCTATTGGAATCTGGTCGTGCTAGCATCTCTGGCTCGCTGACCCCTTGCCCGGCCTCGGGCCAGCTATCGACGTATCAGGACTCCGGACTGGTGGATTCATCATTATGTGAATTACTGGACGGTGCACAATCTGCCCTGAGCTCAGGGTCAGGTGAGGCTGGTAATCTCAACATCTCTGGGTCACTGCCTTCCAGTTCGGCCCCGTGCGAGCCCTGGATATGTGGTCGGGGCTCTGTACCTGTGGAGTCCCAGTCCTCTGTGTTCCCGGTATTCAATTACTACTCTGTCCTGGCGGACGTGGGCGAGCCTGAGCTTGTTATATCCCACACCACTGGTGGGTACACTGGGGACAATGAGGGCACTGTGAGTGCACCTCGTGTGGAATTGTCTTCAGTGGGGTGCCCTCCTCGCAGGACCAGGAAGAAGCGCCACTGCTACGTTCCCAACAAGCATTCTCCTGTGTTCAGCCGTCGTCACCGCACCAAGGTTGTGCCTATTTATGACTCGTGGGTCTACATTGATGTCCTCACTGCCTTCTTCCCTGACAAGGCTCGCCTGAAGAGGACACAGGCCCAGTGGGATTATGGACGTGATCAACACTTGGGTGACACTTTTCAGATATCCCCGAGGCAGTTATGGTTCAAGCCTGGATTACAACGGTGGCACTCTGTCATGATGGCTGGGTCTGTGGAGATATTCCTTCGTGCTCACCACATACTTGACAGGGGCACTACCCTTCCTCGTGGTGTTGAACACACTGTCAGTGCCGGGATGATCCTCTACCAGCTCAGTGTCATCAGGCGGGCTACGGATGACATGGACATATTGCTGAAGCTGGAGTCTGTCATGGTGCGCACCTCGCTGGTAGACCTGCATAGCTGGGCGTCTGAGCTCGGCGGGGCCACCAGGACCTTGATACAGGTAGTGGAGGACTTTGGAAGCATGCTGTCCCTCGGTGAGGGGTGGGGTACCGATGCCTGGCCTGAGTACTCAGACTATGGCTCGGATGATGATGATCCTCTACCAGACCTGCAGGATGCCTCTGACTCTGACGAGGAGGAGGAGGACATGCACCTTGGACAGCCCGTTGAGAGTGATTCTGGATTTGTTGATATGTTGGGTTCCCCTAATTATGATCGGCTTCTTGCAGACCGAGATTCCTGGTCTTATCATCCGATGGGGGACAGCTGTATGCCTGATCTTCTCTCTATCTCTGGACAAGCTGACAGCGGCTCTGATTGCATAGTCCCCGACCTTGCTTCGGGTTCGGACTCTGACTCAGATGGTGACGATTCTCTGCCAGACCTGGAGGATGCCTCTGACTCTGACGAAGAGGAGGAGGGCATGTACCATGGACACTCTGACGAGGAGGAAGAGTACATGAGCCTTGGGCAGCCCGTTGAAGGAGTGGGTTACAGCCCCTCTGATGATTGGGCCTCTGGACTACTTTGTCCACCTCGCAAGACTCGCTTCTGCTCTGTGGCTCTGCTCCCCAGTGACTATTATGAGGACCACTTTGAGAGCTACTATGATGATGCCTGTGATGACCTCGTCGAGGAGTTGGATTTGGGCTATGACCCACGTGGTGAGTGTGCTTGGGTGCCTTGTGATGCTTGGGCATCTTATGTGGGTTGTGCCTCTGATTCTGGCCATGCTCAGGTGGCATGTGGTGCGAGTGTTGGCGGCAGTGGCACTCAGTCTGCTGTGGACAAGAGTGCTGTTATCGACAGTGGCGCCACCAAGCACACTTTCAACTCTGTCCGGGTGTTCAATGCGGACTATGACACTACAGCCTGTGAGACTTTCAGTGTGGTGCAGAGTCAGTCCGTGGACTCCTCTGGCAGTGGCTCCGTGACCTTTGCCAAGAAGGATGTGAAGTCTGGGCGCATGGTTGGGCTGCAGCTCCTGGGCACACACTGCATACCTGGGCAGCCCTTCAACCTCTTATCTGTGGTGGCACTCGAGGATGCGGGTTTCCGTGTGGACTTTGGGGCCAGAACTGTGTCCAAAGGGGGGGTGGTGTTTTCCTTTGCCAGAGTTGGCAACGAGTACATTATGCATGAGGACACATATAGCACTTTGGACACACATCTAGCCTGTGCTGTCAAACATACTGATGATCAACGAGACCGCTCTGACTGGAAATTTGAGGACACCAAGCCTCACTTCACCACTCATGGCCCTTTCCTCCTGGAACTATTTTCCTCTGATGACAACCACATCCTGGATCACTACTGTACCATTACTGACTCATGTTTTGGTAAGGATTGGGCTGGCAAGCAATGCTATGGGAACCCGCCATTTGACCACGACATCATTCTACAGTGTCTCCAGAAGGCCCTCACCGACTTCGACAGAGACCCCTCCAACACCAAGTTCATGTTCATATTGCCTAAATGGGTCACAGCGAGCTGGTGGAGTCTGGTCTCTCGGTTTGATGTTATTCATGAATACCCTGTTGGTGCTAAGATCTTTTCTGCACCAAGGGAGTCATGCTATAACGTGGCCAACCTGGAACCCTGTGGAGAAGATCGTGTGTGGATCGAGGACACCAAGTGGCCAGTGGTAGTTTCGTACAAGGACTCGCACACCACAGAGCAGATTGACATCAAGCTGCTACAACATGTGAGGCTGGGTCACGTTGGTGACAAGCCCGTTGATCACATGTTTGCTCAAAGTGTGCCTATGCCCATCAGTGAGTCACAGTACTCTGGCAGCCCAGTGCAGCATTGCCCCGAGAGGTGCATTGCCCGTAGGCTGACCAAAGCCATAAGGCCCTCTGTGAAGCCCACTGGGAGGGAGCTGTCCAAGGAATTGGGAAATCTTGTATGGTCAGACACATGTGGACCATTCAGGACCAGTGCTGGGGGGTACAGATGGTTCGTGCTGTTCGTCGATGACTCCACGACATGGATATGCATATTCTTCCTCAAGCTGAAGTCGGACTATCTCAAGGCCTTCCAGCTATATCTGCAGGAGGTGAAGCGCCTGCGAAGCACCATGAACCTGTCCAGCGAGTACCACATGGTGCTCCACACTGATGGTGACAGTACTATGATAGCTGGGCAAACTGCAGCTTTTTGTGAGGAGCATGGTATTGAGCAAAGGCATGGCTCCCCATACCTGCATGAGAACCAGGCAAGGGTTGAGAGGTCACACCGAGATGTACAAGCCATGGCCAGAGCACTCCTACTGACTTCTGGGTTTGATGTGAGCATGTGGCCCCTGGCCACCCGCCATGCGGTGTACATCCTCAATCGTGTATTCCGAAAATCTCTGGGGTGGACCTCGGCATACTACCTCATCAGGAAGAAGCATGCGGACCTGTCCCAGCTGCGAGTATTTGGATGCAAGGCCTACCCCTTTATTGACCCCACGATCCGTGAACACAAGCTCAGCAACCGGGCGCGTGAACTCAGATATGTTGGACATTCTGAGGTATCATCTGCCTATCTGCTATATGATTGTGAGTCTGGAAAGGTGGTCAACTCTGGTATGGTCACCTTCTCGGAGAAGCTGGACACGCTGGGTAAGGTGGTGACCTCATGGGATCCTTCTGCGGTGACCCCTCTCAAGACCAACTTCATGGCCACCGCTCTGGATGCGCCCTACAGAGATCCTCCGCCTGCACTATTGGAGATTGTTGTACTGGAGCAGGGTGTGTACTTACCTGAGGACAGTGATGAGATTGTGGCTGTGGTGAAGGTGGAAACCTCTGATGATGTGTGCTGGGTAAGTTTGAGCTCATATCTCAAGCCAGGCAGTGATCGACTGTCACTGTTGAAGGATTGCCCCTCATATGGCAGTGTCAACGCTCACTATCCGCTATCCACTGAGGTGCGTGCTGTGACTGGAAAAGGGGACTCTGAGGAGGCCATGGTTTGTGGACGTGCTGTTGGACCCCATGCTCAACCTTATTGTGTGGTCCTCCTCACCAACTTCACTATCATGGACCTGCCTGTTGGGGATGTTCGATTTCCGCCTACGCACACATGCCTGGGTGTTCAGGCTGGTGAAACACCCACTGTGCAGGAGTCTCTACTGCCTGCGGTCACTACTGAGCCAAGATGTCACTCCCAGGTTTTGACTGCGCCTGACTGCACTGAGTGGCTTAACTCCATTCAGGATGAACTGGAAGCACTCGTGCAGATCAAGGGAGCCTTGCAGATGATGGACGAGGAGGACATACCAGCTGGGGTAAAGTTACTGGAGATGTCACTGGTGCTAAAGGTGAAGTTGGACAAGAACAGGCAGCTCCTAAAGAGGAAGAGCAGGATATGTGTACGGGGAAACAAACAGGAGTATGGGGTGGACTACTACGACACCTTTGCCCCATGTACACAACTGTCCTCCGTCAGGATTGTCATCACCCTGGCCCTCAACCTTGGGCTTATGGTATACCACATGGACGTTGACACAGCCTTCTTGAACTCAGTACTCGAGGAGGACCTATATGTGCGTCTTCCCCGAGGGTTGGTCTATGGGGGGCATAGGTGTGCCAAGCTGCTGAAGGCGGTGTATGGGCTCAAGCAGGCTGGCAAAGAGTGGTTTGACACCTCCGATGCGTTCATAATGGAATATGACTCCAGGATGCAGAGGAGTGACGTGGAGCCCTGCCTGTATTTCATCCGGGACACCACTCTCCAGGTTATCATTCTGGCCTACGTGGATGACTACCTGGTGGCCACCAATGACAAGTCTTGGTATGACACCTTTGTGGCCTCCTTCCACGCACAGTATGCGTGCAAAGATCTTGGGGTGTTGGACTTGGTCATGGGTATCGGAGTGCGCTGGGGAAGTGATACAGCATACTTATCTCAGTCTGGCTATATCTCCCAGATCATCAGCACTTATGGCCTGGATGATGCCAAACCAGCAAGTTTACCGATGTCACCTGGCACTGCGCTGGCTCCGGCTGGTGGTAAGGGACCTATGCCTTACCGAGCTCTTCTGGGGCAGCTGCAGTGGGTGGCTCGCTGCAGCAGGCCTGGCATTATGGCAGCAGTGTCAGTCCTGTCAAGGTTCTGCGCCACGCATGGTCCAGAGCACTTTGTGGCCCTGAAGCAGGTGGTGAGATATCTGAAGGGCACCAGGGAGTACGAGCTTGTACTGCGCATTGCTTCAGTGCCTGGGGGGGGTGGCACTGGACCAAGCAGACCTTTGCCTCTCTCCATCTACACAGATTCTGATTATGCAGGATGCAAGGTGACCAGGAGAAGCACCTCTGGTATTGCGGTCTTCCTGTGTGGGAGCTTGATCATATTCTCATCTATGATCCAGAAGTGCGTGTCCCTATCCACTACTGAGGCCGAGATCATCGCTATGTCTGAGGGAGCTCGTGAAGTCAAGTATGTTCTCAACGTGCTGGACTCCCTGGTGGACATATACAGGCCAGTGCCCATGTACTGTGACAACCAGGGAGCTATCCACCTGGCCACTAACTACGTGAACAACTCCCGGTCCAAGCACATTGAAGTGAGGAACATGTACATCAGGGAGCTGATCAAGGCCAAGGACACAGAGGCGCTGTACACTGGAACTGATGATAACACCTCTGACATCATGACCAAGCCCCTGGCACTCCCTATATTTCGTGTACACAGAGAGCGACTGGGTGTCATGAACCTGCCTCGTGGAGACCAATGAAGACTGAAGGGGGCACCATCCCTATAAACTGGAGCTGGAGGGGCACCAACCTACTGATACTGGGCTATAAGCTCACAAGTGGCCCACGAGTGGGCAGCTTCCTTGGAGGACCCGAGTATCATTCCTGTGACTTGAAGAACTGGAGTCTGAAGACTGAAGGGGCACCATCCCAAAGACTGGAGCTGGAAGGGCACCATCCCAAGAACTGGGCATTGCTGACTGAAGGGGCACCATTCCCAAGAACTGGCAGTAGGATAACTAGACAGTCACCCTTTAGAAGGGGTGTTGGAATCTGCAGTGTCTGCTGATCAGTTTGATGTAAAGCATGACTGTCTAGGCCTTGCACAGTAGTCAGGATGCTCAAACCCTGAAGGAACCCTGAAGAAACCCTATGAAACCCTTAGATCTAGATCTAGATCTGCTGAACTAATCGTGGCCGTTGGATCATATAATGACCATCGGAAAGACACAGTGTGTAATAGTTCACCGGCCCATCGCAGACGTGTCACTGCAGTCGTTATGAACTCGACAGTGGCACGTCATACTAATTAGTGAACTTTCACTTAGACTGGCCAATCAGTAATGATTGGGCGATAACATTCGTGGCGTTTCGAGCTGCGAACTGGTATATCTTTTGAGAATGAAAGTTTACGCTTGCTTTTTGCAAATAACCCTGTCTGAATTCTAAAAAGAGGTACGCGAATGTAAATAGCACTTGAGAGCCGAGAAGACTATTGGTGCCTCCTCGCTCACTCTGGCAAATGCATGAGGCATTTGAAGAAACACTCATAGAGCCATCAACAATACGTGGTGCATTGAGGGCATGCAAGAGCCATTTCCAAGACCCGCAAGCAGCACTTGGCCCGAGCCAGGGGGTCTATAGCATACGAATGCACGTGAGAGCCTTGGGGAGACCTTGTCTATGCCATGAGATCTACAGGCACCGCGCTGCTCACTCCTGCGAAGTTGCAAGGCGCCTGATATGCGCCTACAAACCGCGGGACGCCACGTGGCCCGCTACTTCAAGAGTTGCGGCTTGGGCTGCAGGGATACAGCTCGGCCGCCAGAGGCTGGACCGAAAGTAAGGCTGCACCTGCGCAGCTGCTGGAATGTCCACAACGGCGCGATTCACAAGTAGCAGTATCCCGCCAATGAAGCCTACAATCTGGCCAGCACCCGCCCATACATATTCTTTGACCCGCTTTGACCTACAATAAAAGGTTGCCTCTGGAAGATTGGTGCGAGGTGCCTGGGCTGCAGAGCTCTGGCTGCCCGATGAGAACCAAGGCTGTGCTTTACGGAAAGAAACTGAGCACAGCGCGGGAAGTGGCGGGAGGGAGCCACCCGAGGGATCTGCTCGTCGTCCAAGCCGGGGATGCCCTGTCACCCATCCACCACCTGCCACTTGCTTCTGCTCCAACAGCTTCCCTTCTACTGGGGGAGACGGATGCCGAGATAGGTCGGGAGAGTAGACGGCGGATGCCGGGATATGTCTGGAGAGTAGACGGCGGATGCCGGGATAGGTTGGGAGAGTAGACGTCGGATGGAAGTCTGCATGGTTTGAACGCTAAAATATGGAGCAGTCGAGACAAAAAATAGTGATGATGATAACTGTGTGTCGCGATAGCAGGTCAACGCTATCTTCGATGTTCAAACCTAAAGTGCACCCTTCAACCCCGGATGCTTGCTTCCTCCTTCATTGCTTTCACCTACCCTAAGTGACTACCTGCACCCTGCATTATTTCTTCACCAAAGTGCATCCCTCCTTCACCTTACGGAAACCCATTTAGACTACACGGTACCCTCCATCCCAGACGCATTCAGCAAACTGCTCCACCCCAAGCGCGTCCCTCCAGCCCAGACGCGTGCTTCCAGCCCCTGTGGCGATGTCCGCCGCTCAGGTCAAGTTGGTAGAATTAAAACCCTTGCCTTTTGAAATAATCAGCCGCAGACTTGAGTCGGCCATGCTTGGTAAACCGCACCCAGTGAAACTGCACAGTTTGAAGTGGACGCCAAGCAAAGCCCGAGGAGACTGCAGAAAGCGCTGTGACCTCGCGCATGTAACGTAAGCAGCGCGGTGATCAGCGCGGTCAACACAGTCCTCCCTTTTCGGTTGAAGCCGCATGGCGCAGTTCCCGAGGTGCATCTCATACACCGGCATGTGGAGGATGTGGGGGATGCCATCCAAGGCAGACACTCACCAGAGTGAAGCGGAAAACGGCGAGCTCCATATCCCTGTAACCGCGAGGCCGCGCCTCCCGCTCAACACGGGGGTGCGTCGAGCGGAGAACGCAGGCAGTGACAGAGCGGTGCCGCATCGGGTAACTCAGGCAGGCGCGAGGTGTGGGTGGAAGGTTGGAGGATTGCGCAGTTCCACGGCAACCTGGGTGCTGCAAGCGCTCCCCACTGCGAGGCGTCGAGATGGGTCCTGGAGTCAGTTCAGGGCAAAAGGGAGTCTTTCACACTGTGTTGGCGGCACATTTACCCTTCGTTACTTTGGGCACGCGGGGCGGGCGTCTTTTGGGGCGTGTTGAGCGACGCTCCTGCGTTCAGTTCCGCAGAGGATTCGCTCAACGCACTGTAGGTGCACAGGTTCGTTTTTTATTTTTTTTGGGTTGCAGTAGGTTAGGTGCAGGTTTTTGAAATAGGCACCCCACTTCGAGGGGTACGCTACCGAAGTTGTGGTTCTTAACGAAGAATTGAAAACCAAAAAACCAGCACGACAGGTGGGGAACGATGAGCAAAAGATCTAAGGACTTCTTGAAGCATTATCGCGAAGGCAGCGTCATACGAAAAGTTCCGTCTCAGGAAGCTCAGCGTTGCACCGAGTGCACAACTTTTTGTGGAGACACCTTTGCATCGTCGAACCGGTGAACGTTGTGGAGGAAGCACGCGTTTCGTTGTGAGGCCTGCTGCAGGTGTAGCTGTGCGAATCATGGTGGGTGTCCCAGCCCTCGAACTGACGCCTCGATTGGGAATGCATACAGACACTCCAACGCCCGTCACCGCTTGCGTGAATGTGAACATTTCGTTGGCCTCTCGAACTGCGGAATGAAAATTATGAGTATCAAGTATTGGCACTTTAAACGCCCGACCTTTACACACAGAATTAAGAAGAAAAAAGGCAATCAACACGTTCCTTTCCGAACATCCCGAACAGACCACGGACGGTGCGGCACGTACTCGAATAATTAGGGTTTACAAATATTTTTCATCTCTGCCCCCGCATAGGTCCCCCACCTGGCGTGGGGCTGGGGGGTGACACTAGTCGACTAGAGACAACTCATGGAGAGAGAGACTTTCGCCCCCCCATAAACTGGGGGTGACTGTCTCTTCCTGTGTCACCCCTCGCCCTGTGGTGTCACTCGCATCTTGCCCGCCATGAGTTCCGACAGATAATAAAACCCCTAAGTTATTTTATTATCTCATCTTTTTTACTGTGAAACCCGTGACGACTGCCGCTGGACGGCTTTCTTTGCCTTGCGTGCATATCGATATATTATATATATGCTGGACTTCGGGTTTAGGCTTAGTTATTATGGGCTCTGACTAGCCCCTAGCCTGACCCTGCTTCCGTATCGTGTCCGTGACATCCTAGCACTGTACTGTACAGTAGTACAGTACAGTAGTACAGTCTTGCTTCACTGTCTGGGTTTCCGAGAGCATAAAGCCTCGGCCAGACACTGTTTATGGGATTATCAGTTTGATGCTCAGCGAGCTTAGCCGGACAGCGGATCTGTCTTTCTCGCAGGTTATGGCCCGCACCGGCTTTCCGGTGATTCTGATGATGGCGCAACGCCTTGCTGTTGCCATGTTCGGCTAAGTAGGACGTAGGAGGGGTTGAGCGCCCACTTGGGCGGTGGTGTATCATTCTCGCGGTATGGCCTTTTGACATGGCAGTGATGGCGGCACGCGTTGTGCTCGCCTTCGCTGCGCAGGAGATCAGTTTGTGACGGATTGTTTTTTTATTTTACGGCAGTATCGTCGCAGCGAGAGTTGATCTGCATCGTGCGCCACTGGCCCTGGCGAGGACGCTCCACACGTTGTGAATTTTGGCCGCTCTCAGTCTTCCGCTTACGACCTGTAATTTTCAGTATGTTCTGCTGAGACTTCTACGGAGTATCTGGCCGCTGTGACAGTTCTTACACCGTCGCCCTGCTTAGCTCGACCTTTCCCCTGTCTCTCCATCATGGTTGCTACAGCGAATAGAATGACGCGGTCTCGCGTCCGTAGATTAGAAACGATTTTTGATGATGTGGGTGCGCAGCACTCTGCGACACCGCACACCCCGCAGCTGCCAGCTCCGACCACCGCGGCTGCGAGGGAGATTCTTGAGAAGTGTCAACAGTTGGCTCGGGAGAATTTCGACAGAAGAGTGGCTAAGATCGTTGCCACTAAAATTCTCGGAGACAAATCAGAACGCTTCGCTGGAACGGAGACCGACGCAGTCGACATTTTTTCACAAGTCATGCATGAGTTGCGCGCGCAGTTTTTGCTCCAGTCGCAGGCGTTTGCTCCCCTCTTTGACCTGGCTAACGTGACTGTTGAGGCTAGGCATGAGGCCAATGAGTTGCTGCTCTCGGCTCTGACCTTTCTGGCTCGGCCTGGCTCGCCTGCTCGTGACTGGCTTGAGGCCTCTGGGTCTGACGTTCCTGGAGATGGCAAGCGTGCTGCCCTGGAGGTAGTACGCATGCTCCAGGAACGCTCAGAGCCCTTTGACTCTTTTGAGTCGTTGCTGGCGGTTCGCATCCCCAGCAGCGAAGATCCTGACCGTGGCACCGTGAGTTCAATGGCCTGTTGCGGGACGTTCAGCGTTCCCACAACTTGCCAGAGGACGCGGTGAAGCGGCAGTTTCTCAAGGCTCTCGGCAAGTCGGCTCTATACCGTGACTTGGCTAATTCCTTGGCTCGAGCTGACCAGCGGCAAGGCGTGTCTCTTTTGACTATTCAGGCTCGTGTGCGGGAGCAGTTCCGCCACGGCCTGAAGGTCTCTGGCACCCCTATCTCTGCTCTGTCATTCGGCGATGGCGCGTCTGACCTAGCTGCGGCGTTGTCCAGTCTGCAGAAGCAGCTGGAGCGCATGCAGCAGGACATTCGTGACCTAAAGCGGCAGAAGCGGGAAGGGGCACCGCCTGCGGGCAAGCACCTTACCCGCTTTGCTGCTAAGCATCATCGTATTGGTGGTAAGCCACTTGGCACCGCTCCTCTTGTCTCATTTGACAAGAAGAGCGGCGCCTTCGTGCCCCACTGCAGAAATGCGGAGTGTGCACAAAGTGGTTTGAAGCACTGGCATGCTGAATGCCCCAACGGCGGTCCTCACTCTGCCCACTATTGTGGTGCAGTTGAGAACTATGAGACTGACTGCCTGGCTGTTCGTTTCCAGCGGTTCTATGACGCTGGGGATGAGCATGCCTTCGAGTCGCTCTGCACGATGGAGGGTCGCCCAGAGGTGTGCGAGCTGTCGGCGTATTCTTTTGTGACGGCTGAGCCCACATCTCTGCGGCACTTTCAGGATGCGGCGGCTTCCGCTCAGGATGCGGCGGCTGACGATGACGGCATGGCTCAGTTTGGTCTGGCCACGTTCCACTCGGGTGCACGGGGCTCGATTCCGCCACCGCCTGCGGTTCGGCATCCCTCTGCACTCGTGGCTGGTGGTGTGCCTGCGGCTCATGACCCGCCAGTGGTTATCCCTGGCTCTCTCGGCTTGCCTGGCTCTGTCCCGTCACTCCAGCTTGGCGACTCTGCACCGGCTCCGCTGTTTGCTGGCATGAGGATTGAGACTTCTGACATCGGCTCTGAAGTCTCTGACAATGACCAAGGCTCTGACAATGACCAAGGCTCTGACAATGACTCTGACGGCGGGCAGCAGGTGGCTTTTGGCTCCTTCGGCACTCTTGGGCATGGCTCTGACGGGGGAGCATCGCCAGCAGCAGCTCCGGTGTACCGTCCGCGGGCTCCGCCAAGTTTTCTCCGATGTGCTTTAATGTCTTCAGTGCTTTGTTGTTCTTTGCTAGCCAGCGCTACGGCATCTCTGGTTGCCGTGGGCGGTGGTGACAGGGGCCTGGTTGAGCCCGGAGCCACCGTCCGTCGGTTTGCTGGAGATTTCTCTGCCTCGATTCCACCACTTGGTGCTGCAGGCATCCGTGATTGGCCGTCAGATGATGGAGTTCTTCTGTCTTCTTCTTCAATGCTCAAACCGCCGTGGGATTCTGCTTATTTGAGTTCTTCGGTGGTTTTGGAATCTTTACAGTCTTCTGTTACTTTGCTTTCGGTTACGGATCCACCTTACCCGCATGGGTCTGGTGGTGCTCAATTTGAAACATACGGCTTGCAATTCACTTCGGGATTCTTCTGTGCTTACATCCCGACCGCTGAACTCAGCTCTGCTGACCAGCTTCAAAGTGGCTGAGTTTCCTAGCAATTGTCCTGGCAGCTTGATTAGCTTTAGCCCAGTAGTGGGATGACCGGGTCAAGACCCCGGCACCCAGCTAGCAGTGATCGGTTTCCACCGAAGTGAATGTTAGGTGTTTGTTTGTTATCTCGTGGTTGTATATCCTGTACCTGCTTTGCTAGGTAGTCACACCCACGGGTGGTGTGCTGGACTTCGGGTTTAGGCTTAGTTATTATGGGCTCTGACTAGCCCCTAGCCTGACCCTGCTTCCGTATCGTGTCCGTGACATCCTAGCACTGTATTGTACAGTAGCACAGTACAGTAGTACAGTCTTGCTTCACTGTCTGGGTTTCCGAGAGCATAAAGCCTCGGTCAGACACTGTTTATGGGATTATCAGTTTGATGCTCAGCGAGCTTAGCCGGACAGCGGATCTGTCTTTCTCGCAATATATATATATATATATCAACTATATCGATATATATATTACACTTTCTTTCAACAACACGAACTTGAAAATGGCGGGATCAGGCTACTCTAACTCTTATCGCGCTATGACGGTCCAGTTTTTTTTCAGCCTTGCGACCCACGTGCGCGTAAGACCCGGACCCTGAGAGCGGGCCTGCATTTCGAACCTCCCCACCGTGTCCCCTCACCAACCACCCCAAAAGTATTATTCCGCCACGTTTTCTAGTATATGTATCTCTAGGTTGTGATTGAACCGTTAACCGGTTTAAACCCGAGGGGGTCATTTTAGGTTTAAACCCCCGGAATTTCCCCCCACTGTATGTAGCCTTTGCCATAGGCTTGTGACAAGATCGTGTCTACGACTCTACGCGACCCGCGATCTAGCGACGCGACGATGCTGCCTGACCGAATGAATGTGAGGAGATACAAACGGAGTGATCACTTGATACGTTTAATCTCACGGTTTTACACTCAATGAGGTATGAGGAGAGAGCCCTGGTACACCGGTGCACGGTTGAGAGAGCAGATTGCGTGCGTGATTTCAATATGGCGTCTATACCCCTGTTTCTAAGAATATTTCAGCGTCCCAAAGTATTGAGTCAGCTTTTACAGACTCGCGCGACGGGGACAAGTTCTTATGGTGGTTTGTGAGAGTGTGTGCTAAACCGGTGAACCAAGAAAGTGTGTCATGTTTGCGTGATCCCGGCACTCCAGGACTCCCGAAGGATACCGCTGAATGTTTGTTGTGTGAGCACAAGTTCTCAGCGCAGCCTCAAAAAATCTTAGCTCATATCGCGGGCGCTTCTTGACACCACGTTTCTTCTTGCAAGGGGCCATGTTCCCTTTGACCTGCTTAAGTGTGCGAATAGGCTTAACAATGTGTGACTAGGCTTAACAGTGTAAAACCCGTAACCGGTTTAAACCCGGGGGTTATTTTAGGTTTAAACCTAGGTTTAAACCTTGGGGGGATTTAGCACAACCTAGATATATCTCAACTATATATGCATTTTACACATTCTTTCAGGTTATGGGGTACCACTGACTGGTGGCGACTGGTGGCTGCTCACGTTCTTTCGCTCTCATTTTGATCCCGCGCAACGCGGTATTCAGTGGCGGAACGCCACTCTCCCCGGTCGACACATCTCGCCGCAATCTCCCCGCACGTGCTGCAACGGCACCGGCTACTGTTTCTTTGAGCGTAACGCTCTCCCTTCTTCGTGCGCAACGCACGTTTGTCATACTCGAACACCTTTGTCCTCGACAATTTTATCCGATTTTACTTTGCGCTCTGTCAGCAACGGCTAAACTGCCGGGAAAATGGCTTACCGTGCGACGTTTTTGACGTCACCACCGTCTTCCTCGTCAAAATCCACTCATGGAGACGGTGACTTCCACCCCCTTGGGGACGGGGCCCTGTCCTTCTGTCACCCTTCGATCTGAGGTGCCATGTCAGCACACCAGTTTCCGAGTCCGATAATAAAACACTCAACTTATTTTATTATCTCATCTTTGACTGTGACACTCAGGGTTTGCACTGCCTGCTTCTTGAGTTGTAGTGACCCGCAAATATATCCACCCTTTGCATATATTTTGCTGTTCACGTCAAGTTATCGGGCCGTTTACCACTGGCAGGCTCACCCGTTCGGTTTCGCTTTCTCTGATCCCGCACCCTGTGCGGTTCACACGCCCCCTTGGCTTCGTGTTTTGGTAGCGAGCACCCTTGTCTTCCGCGCCTTTTCCGTCTTCACCCCGGTGCCCTTATACCATCGGGACATTCTTCGAGTACCCTGTCCTCGACCCGTACGTTTGTTACAGCGCCCGGACACTTCAACATTCCGCGTTACGTCATTCCAAGCATGTCTGCTGAACGCGTTACCCTTGCCAGCCGCTTGCGCGCTGCAAGGCCACATGGCGGGGCCTCCCCTGGCAGTCCCGCCTCCTCCAGCCCCTCCGACTCGCGTTCTGGCGATCCGGTGGTGCCCATGGCAACGCCCCTTGCCCGCCCCACGCTGGTTTCGATCTCGCCTACATCCCTCGAGTTTCACAACGACGCGACTGTGTGGACCTCTACCCCTGTCCGAGCCTCTCAGCGTTCGGAGTTCATCGAGAAGCTGGACTACGCCTTCGCCTACGGCGAGGAGTTGGCCAAGCTTCTGCGGGCCCACGGCTTCAAGGCCAACGTTGGCATTTCTTTGGATGGACCTGATGCCGAGACTGACTTCGCCGTCCTTCTGGCCAATATGTCCCACGTGCTTGGCCCGATTTCTCGCGACGAGGTCTTCAAGCTTCTGGACTTGGATTACGAGTACGAGGCCTACCACTACGTCATCAACGAGCTCATTTACGCCGTTCTCCCCACGGTTCTTCGCGGTATGGCTCTTTCCCTTTACGATGAGTCCACCCGCGTCCACCCGCACGACGGGCGCTGTGCCCTTCAGCGGTTACGCTTCTACGTCGAGGGCATTGGCGACCCGGACGCCCACCGTTTCTGGGTCCGCCTTCGTGCCACCAAGATCGACGAGACCCTCGAGCCCGCTCCGCAGCTGGCCGTCGTCCGCACCCTTGCGGACAAACACCGCAGGCTCCACCCCGCGTACTCCGACCGCGACCTCGTCGAGGACGTCTACTACGCCATTCTCCGGTCCTCCGCCTCTGCCTCTCCCTACATTACTCCATTGTACTTGGTGGTGCTGCGCGAGCTTGGCACCGCCCATGGCCACACTTTCGCCTCCCTCACCCTACGCCTCGGTAAGATTTTCCGGGACGAGTCCCACCTTGCCCGCCTCTCCGCTCCGGCCTCTGGTGGTGCTACCGGCGGTGGTGGTGGCGGGAGGAGCAGCGTAGGCGCGATTTACAACATGGGGAAGCGCAAGTATGACCTACCCGAAGGTAAATGGAAGAAAGTAACATGATGGCGGCGGGCGCTACCTTGTGTGGGGGGGCACCGGTAGGCCCTGCATTACGTGCTTCCGGCTTTGGGCCGTGACCACCGGCCACATCGACACCGAAGGCATTTGCCCCTACGTCTGCACGCAGACATTTGCTCCTGGGCGTGCACCAGCGAAGGCCCCTACTGCCCCTGCCAACCCTCCCCCTTTGTCGGAGTGGCCGCCGTCGGCGGCACCGCGGGCTCACGCTCTCCGCGAGCTCGAGCCTCCGATGCAGGACGAGGACGCACCAGCAGCCGCAGCCGCCATGCACCACGTCCGCCTCTCCTCGGATCAACCTCTCGGTGGCGATGTCCGGCTCTCCACGGGTTGGACCCCTGGCTTCGCCGGTCTGCCCCATGCTGGTAACGGCGATTGCGAGCCGCCGATTTCGACTCTTGCTATCCGGCAGCACATGGACGACGACGAGGAGGACTGGCCAGCCTTTCGGGAATCGCCAGTGTACATCCCGTCGAAGGCTTCTGGAAACCATTGAGGAGTTTTGTGCTCCCGGTGACACCGCGACATCGAGCAACGGCAGCACGACTACATTTTAGAAATTAGCCTTTCACATGCCTGACCTCTGAGTAGCAGATTGTTCTAGGCCAACGCCCAAGCGGGGATCCGCAGCTAGTTGGACTGAGAAAGGTCCCTTGGGGCCTGTAACATTCTGTGTGTTCTTAGGGTTTAGGACTGTGTGCTTGCAGTGACACCTCACCTCTTCATGGTGAGGTCGTGTCATGGAGACGGTGACTTCCACCCCCCTTGGGGACGGGAGCCCATGTCCTTCTGTCACCCTTCGATCTGAGGTGCCATGTCAGCACACCAGTTTCCTAGTCCGATAATAAAACACTCAACTTATTTTATCATCTCATCTTTGACTGTGACACTCAGGGTTTGCACTGCCTGCTTCTTGAGTTGTAGTGACCCGCAAATATAAATTATCCACCCTTTGCATATATTTTGCTGTTCACGTCATCCACCCCAAATTGACTCTTCCATCACTGGATTCGGTTCATTTTTCAGAAAGTTATCTCTTCACTTGGGAACCCTAACTCTTCGTTCACGGAATTCTGCAGCCAGCGGTCAACGACCATGTCTACTGGCCGCCAGCATGCTCGCATGGCCGCTGTTCATTCAGCGTTGGCGTCTCTCCGACTGCGACATCAACAACATTTTACCGTTCGTTGTGGTCTGGGGGTATCTGGTGGTGCTCATGCACCAGACACCAAAGTCGAGTCCATCACCCCCATCGTCGACATGAGCTTTGACCACTACGAGCTCACCCCGCAGCATCCTCCACTCTTCTTTCCACCCTGCGTGCCCCTTGGCCATTGCCTGGTGGTGTTTGGTGGTGTTGCATCCCTCATCCCACCGCTTTTGCTCTCTGCTCTGGCAGAGTGGAGCCACACCGCATTTTCCACCTTCGCCCCCCTCGGGGTGTCCACGTCCCTGCACTCGCTCTGTTGGTGCCACACATCGTCGCACCGCATCGCGTGGGCGTTGGATGACGACGTCCTGGCGGCGCTCGACTTCGTTCACCATCGAGAGCTACGCCGCCGTCCACCCTCGATTGCTGGGGCTAGATTCGCCGGCTGGCCTGTGGGAGTAGTCATCCCCACAGCACATGCATGGGCATACGCCCCTAGAGCACGCATCTAGAGACCAGCGCGGCGGAGCCACTCTAGCTGGGTTGAAAAAGACCTCTTAGGGTCTCAAAATATGCTTGTTTCTTAGTGTTTTGCCTCTGTGGCCAACCGTAGGATGTTAGACCCGGCCTGGCTAGCTTTGCATCGTGGCACCTCACGCCTTCGGGATGAGGTGGTGTCATGGAGAGGCAGACTTTCGCCCCCCCATAAACTGGGGGTGACTGTCTCTTCCTGTGTCACCCCTCGCCCTGTGGTGTCACTCGCATTTTGCCCGCCATCAGTTCCGACAGATAATAAAACCCCTAAGTTATTCAGTTATCTCATCTTTTTTACCGTGAAACCCGTGACGACTGCCGCTGGACGGCTATCTTTGCCTGCGTGCATATATATATATATATATAAACTATATATATTTCTTACACTTTCTTTCAACAACACGAACTTGAAAATGGCGGGATCAGGCTACTCTAACTTTTATCGCTATGACGGTCCAGTTTTTTTCAGCCTTGCGACCCACGTGCGCGTAAGACCCGGACCCTGAGAGCTGGCCTGCATTTCGGACCTGCCCACCGTGTCCCCTCACCAACCACCCCAAAAGTATTATTCCGCCACGTTTTCTAGTGTCTTGGGACACCTCGCACGTCGCACGAATAGAAGCGGTTCGCTCGCTACGCCTGGTCCCGTAAGCGCAACCATGCTCGCGGGTCACACCCCCTCCAATGCCCCCACCTACCACAGTCTAGAGTCTTCACGACGGGGAAGCCGATTCCCCCACATATGGGGGCAGCTTCTCCGTGTTTCACCCCTCGCCGGTCGCCGCGAGTGGCATGTGTCATCCGTGACCGTGACTCGCCTTCCTGCTAGTTAGCCTCCCAAAGTATGCCAACTCTCAGTTGTGTTATCACCCTTAGAGCACCTGCCACTATGTTTCTCTGCCTGTGAATATATATACTATCCTCATATATGTATATTGTATAGTTCCTATCGTACCACGTTCAGGAAAGTGATAAGCAAAATAGGAGCACCCACCAAAGAAAAGGCAGGCCCTGGAAGACAATCAGGACGGTAGCAACCACCGCGGGAGGAAAGATCAATTCGACTGCGCAAGGATGCCAAAAGTGAGTGGCCTGAATATCTCAAGCTGTGATATACGTGGGCACACCTCAGAAAGCCTCTTGATGTCAGAATGCACGTACAAAAAGTACTCCTCCTTGCAATTACGTCACGTAAAATTGGCAAACTGTCCAGCACTTGGGACGCTGGATGTATGCTTACAGAACTCCAAATGAAATGTCGATACACTGAACGGACCTTATTAGCATAATAACTCTGCACGAGATGTACGATGACTGGCATACATGCCATAATAACAATCACCGTACGGGATGCAACAAACGAGTACGGGATGTAACAAATGAGTACGGGAAGCAACAAAAGCATCGTACCCACCCTCGGACGAAAACGAACAACGAGAAAATGTAAATGGCACATGTTATAGTAATATATAAACGTGTACCACCCATAAAATAACGAACATACACCCCTCGTGCATCAAAGAGTGAATATATATATATATATATATCTCCCCCGATCTCACTCTACATCAAGCGGTCTACATCGTCAACCGGTCCTTGGCGCTGATGGATTTACCGCCAAGAGCATGCTGCTTGATGGCCTTGGCGGCTTGGCCCACTTTCGATGTCTGCCCTTGGAGTAGATGGCGTTTACAGTGGCCTTGGCATCCCCGTATCGCCTGCGAGACAAAATGACCGTGGGGGTGTCGTCCGCTGTTGGCGCCGGCGGAACGGGTACCGGTGGTGTCCGAGTCGTGGGTGAATCTCGGACGATGTCGACAAGTCTGACAGAGGAGTCCAGGTCGGTCCATCAACAACAACCTGCGCTTCGTTGTTTTGAATCTAGTTTCCATGCGTTTCCGAAAGCCTGGAGAGCGGGTAGGCGCTAATCGGGGTAATCCAGGTCGATAAATGCTCCTGTCATAACCAACACCTAAAATAACCTAGAAACCATGAACGGTCACAGTAGCTGTACTACTACTCATACCCTGACTATAATCTAGTCATACTCGGCAGATAGGACTACCGAATCTGAGTGGGCGCCTGAACTGAGACTGACTCTCACACAGGGCTGCCCACCCAGATTCCGGCAAAGTCTTCTCACGTCTCGCCCGGGCGGAAGCGAGTAAATCGCCTAGCACCGTCCGTTTTTCGATCCGGCGGACGCAGTGTGCTTTCGGAAGCGCCCTTAAGTATATGAAAACCGCTTAAGGCGTCACTGCACGTATACCCGACACTGTTTGCGAGTAAATTAGATAAGGAAAACAATTTTCCAACTTTCGGAACGCACATAGAAATATTATTTAGACTCCTAGGATCTTTTTGAGCTCTTGATTGAGCCGATACGTGGCCGCATCAACTCAGTTTGTAGTCGCGACTGCGAGCTAAGCTGATAGGCCCTTATCACTTTCATGCACATCGCATGAAAACTCAAACAGCGGAGGGGTTCTCGTGCGTTCTAGCGCACGATACTTGGCACACATATTGCTAACAGTAATATTGGTGCACCCTCAAACGCACAACCTTGTAAGCTATGCGCAAAACGGGTGCTGCACATCATGAGTCATGTTTGGGTTTGCATGTGAATAAGATTTCAATTGTGACCTTACAATAAAGTTTCTGATACCTCTTTATATATATGGTCATTCATGGCAAAATATTTGGATGCACAAGGAAGTGCGGAGAAAGCAGGAAAATCTGCAAGCCACGGATAGCAAACGGAAGCATGTGGGTGTCCAATAAAACATAACATGTAGACGACTCTGCCATGGCATACCGACATGTGCGCAATTACATACGTATTGATATAAACTTGCATATGCGTGTGTGTATGATTATCCCTTAAATAAAACACCCTTAAAGGATTCAGCATGTGTATGTGTGTGTGTGTGTGTGACTTGCTAAGAATGATTTCTCTGAACATGGAATGCATGTTGCATCTGCATCACAACCATGCGCGCCCTTTATTCCTTCGTATATTAGGCCATTTGTTACTTCTGCACCAAGAAGGCATAAAAAACACGGGAGAAATCAACTCCATTTTGTTGTGGCTTCACATTCTAATCAGAAAACTTGCCAAGCACCAGGCATGAGTTGTGACCACCGAAACCAAAAGAGTTCGAAATGCCAACCTGTTGCATTACACCCAAGAGACCAAACGCCCATATTAGCACGCCGGACACGAAATTGAAGGTCATGGTCAAGTATTCCACCATTTGGAACGTTCCCTCAGTTACCGAATTCTCCACATCACGGCATTGAGTGCACTTGCAAGCTGGGTGCAGCGAGTTGACAAGTTGACAAAGGTGCAGTCACTCACCCGTACGTCCAGCTGCTCTTTCTCTGGTCCAACTAATTTGGACACATCTACCTCATCCTCTGGGTCCTCCAAATTCAAATTAGGATGCACCCAACCGGTGTTCATAGCCTGCAGCACATTTCCGACAAGCTCTAACCTCTTCAAACATTATTTCGCTTTCATAGCCTGCAGCGCATATTGAACAAGCTTTCTACACCTCTTGCAAGCCCTCAACATATTGAGCAAGCTCTCTACACCTCTTGCAAGCCCTCAGCATCTCATAGGACATCATCCATTCTCTACCCCCATCTCCCCTCATGGTCAAGTGTCCAAGCCTGACCATTACTTGCCGGCCAGACGCAACCGTAAGCTCGCGCCGCAGACAACTCTGACCACGCAAAGCCAGAGCAGCATCGTCTGCGAGCCGCTGCATAATATGTTTGCCGCGCATCGCACACACATGGCGAGCAACATGCTTAGCTCAATGGCATGCTGCTTCATTCAACCACGGACATTCACCGGCAAGGCCTGGCTTCCTGGAAGCCCTTCCATGGCATTGGGAACGCTTGTCTTGCCAAAGGCCACCAATCAGAGGCCTGCTGACCGCCAGTGCTGCGCCAGGCGGTACGCATTATGCAAACAAGGACACTCGCACATTCGACTCGTCAGGCAAAGATCAATTCTCTTCCGGGCTTTGCCGAGGCCATTGAAGAGGCTTGACACGTGGAGCAGCCCAGTGTCCAACCATCATCAAGACTTCCACTTTGACACGTGGAGCAGCCCCGCGTCCCATCATCAAGACTTCCACTTTGACACGTGGAGCAGCCCCGCATCCCATTATCAAGACTTCCACTTTTTTGCTGTTCTTAAAATAATATAAACCACACTGCAATTTCGAAAAAGAGAGCGTGTGTGCAGCCGCGTCCAGATGCCTAAAAAAAACTGCAACCCCGAGAGATTGCGGAGGACAACAGGCAACCTCGAGGGGTTGCCGGTGGTAGACACTGGGGGAGGCAAGGTTCTGCTCGTTCAAGAGGCCACCAGTCAGAGCAGCAGAAAGAGCTACGAACAACCCACCTTGATCACGGTGATAGCCTCCACTGCAGCGGCCGCCCCGAGAAGGTGGCCGGTCATGGACTTGGTGGCATTCATCTTGAAGCTCTGCAGCCCCGCCTCTCCCCAGGTAGTCGTTCAGGCGCGCACACACGTTTTGAACGATTCAGCACAACCAAAAGCCATCTCCTCCTCCCCACTGAGCCTATGCTGACGTGCTAGTTCTGAGTACCCGTCCCCACTGAGCCATGTTACCCCCAACAGCCGCTCTAGGTACCCCGTCCCACTGAGCCATGTTACCCACAACAGCCGGCTCTGACTACCCCGTGCCCACTGAGCCATGTTACCCCCAACAGCCGTCTGAGTGCCGTCCCCACTGAACCCAAGTCACCCAACAGCCGCTCTGACTACCCCGTCCCACTGGCCATGTCTGGCATGTGGCTGGCTTCTTGTCCTGAGTTGCAGCACCCTTTGCTGTGCAGTTGTGCAACAGCCGCTCTGAGTGCCCCGTCCCCACTGGGCCATGTCACCCCCAACAGCCGCTCTGACTACCCCGTCCCCACTGAGCCAAGTCTCACCCCCAACAGCCGCTCTGACTACCGTCCCCCGCAGGCCAGCCATTGCACCACAACAGCCGCTCTGAATTGCCCCGTCCCCACTGAGCCATGTCACCCCCAACAGCCGCTCTGAGTACCCTGTCCCCACTGAGCCAAGTCACCCCCAAGCAGCCGCTCTGACTACCCCGTCCCCACTGAGCCATGTCACCCCCAACAGCCTTGGCTCTGACTACCTGCCCACTGAGCCATGTTACCCCCAACAGCCGCTCTGACTACCCTGTCCCCACTGAGCCATGTCACCCCCAGCAGCCGCTCCTGACTACCCCGTGCCCACTGAGCCATGTTACCCCCAACAGCCGCTCTGAGTACCCCGTCCCCACTGAGCCATGTCACCCCCAACAGCCGCTCTATTCTGCCCCACTAGGCCAAGTCACCCCCAACAGCCGCTCTGACTACCCCGTGCCCACTGAGCCATGTTACCCCCAACCCAGCCGCTCCTGACTACCCCGTCCCCACTAGACCATGTTACCCCCAACGCTTCGCTCTGAGTACCCCGTCCCCACTGAGCCAAGTCACCCCAGCAGCCGCTCTGAGTGCCGTCCCCACTGAGCCATGTTACCCCCAACAGCCGCTCTGACTACCCCGTCCCCACTGAGCCATGTCACCCCCAACAGCCGCTCTGGCTACCCCGTCCCCAAATTGCGCCGCAGACAGCACCTCGAGCTGTTTTGTAGACAGCAACCAATCCCTCCACCCAGTCCTTCCGGTGTCGTGCGCAGCCTTCAGCAGGCGGTCTCGAGCCGCGTGGCGCGCAGCCTTCAGCAGGCGGTCTCGTGCCGCGTGGCGCGCAGCAGGCGGTCCATCCTTTCTGCCATCAAGCAGTATCGCACGCATAACCAACTCCAGCCCCCCCCATCCTCGTGCCATTGTTGCGCGCAGCAGCCGCTCTGTTCTCCAGCCGCGCCGTGTGCAGCAGTCCCTCCGTTCTCAAGCTGTGTTCCACGAACATCATGCGTAACGCTTGGGGAGGAGGCGAGAGGTTGCCGCGCCTAGCAGGTGATAGGAGCCCGAGGGAGTGATAGGGGCCGGAAGGGCTAGAAGTAAGGGGAGATGACAGGAGGTAAGAGGGGTGATGTGGCATGGCTCGGCGCCCCCACCGAGGATCCATCCTCCTTGGCCAGCGCATTGCAGATGGCGCGGTACTCAGCCAAGTCCCCAGCTGGTGTCGACGTGGCATGAGCATTCACATAGTCCACCTGTATAACTCCTCCCCCTCGCACATCGCCTGGCTCTAAACCGATCCTCAGCTTCACCGTGAGGGCATTGTGTAGTTACCTTCCACATGGCTGGATCTAGCCCAGCGCTGACCGAGAGCTCAGAGGATACGGACGAGCCGGATGGGGAGGGGGAGGTGGAAGCAGACGCCTAATGCAAGGCTGGCAGCTAGGAGCGCTCAGCATGAAGCCGGGAGAAAAGCCGAGAATGTGTGGTGATACCTCGTCAGAGGTGACTCTGGCATTCTGTAGGGCCTTCCCAATGCACATTGTGACGCCCTCGCCAGTTGGGTTGGGCTCCGTCATGTGGTGCGCGTCACAGGTGAAGGCGCCGCCAAGAACCTCCGCCAGGATCGGGGCCCCTCTTGCCCTGCCATTCTCCTCGCGGTCCGCAGCCTTCTTCAGCCTCGGCTGCACCCCAGCAGCTCGCTTGTTTCCGCTTCTTGGGAACGATTCTCGCCATTTCTATCTCAATACTTAGCGCACCTTATTTTTTCACCTATTTCCTCGGCAGACAGACTTGCGGCGCAACACATGTTGTCAAATGTTGCTTACAAGACAGATGGCGTATGACTTCCGAGGGGGAGCAATATTGCAGGATTGCCACACTCAGCAATCAATTCAGGAGCGGCGTCAATGCACCAAGTATTGAGAGTGTGCTCTGCTGGAACTGGGAGCTTGGAGGTGGATACCACACAGCTGTGAGGTATATGGCATGGTGCCGGCGCTTGGACCTTGGAGAGAGATGCTACACTGCATGTTGAAAGACTGCGGAACGCACCGCGCATGCTCTAGCTCTTCAAGCACGATCACACCAGCGCCCTCGCCCATGACAAAGCCATCTCGGTTCTGCATACAGCCCATTCAAACAATTCATGGCGCACATCTGAGGGCGCACACAGTCGCGGATTTTGCGTCGTGGTCATAATACAGTGGCAAGCCACATGCGCGCAATTTAAATGATGAAGAAATGAGAGGAAAGATATTCCCAAGGATTTGGCTGTCTATTGCTATTGAACAATGGATGGCGGGGAGTGTCTGCGAAGCATGTGCTTGGAAGGTATGTTTTACAGAGTGGTGATGTTGACATGTTCGTGCTGTCACATTTTTTCTTGCCACTCGTGGGGATCAAAGAAAAGCGACCGGATCCTCAGTGATGTACGAGAAAAATACTGGGTACGGATCCAGATAATACTGGTATATGGGTCTAGAATCGGCATGAATGGATGCTGAAATCTCACCACACTCCCTAGCATCTCCCACCATATCTCTCACCCTCCCCCCTCCCAGGTGACATGCGCTGCCGCATCCCTGACTCACCCCCATAGCATGCCCTGCCATGTCCCTCGCCGTATCTACCGTCAGCATGACCTGTGGCATTCCTTGGGAGGCTCGGGAGCGCTGTGCAGGCATACTGCATCCCACGAACCTTGTCCCAAGGACGTGAGGCTGCGGCAGGGTCGTCGTTACGTTTAGACAAGGCCTTGGCTGCGGAGAAGCCCGCGATACCGATGGGCAGCAAGGCGGCGTCGGACGAGCCTGCCAGCATGACGTCAGCCTCGCCTGCAGAGCAGCGCCGCCTCCCAACCCACTCCTTCGCCTTGCCCCCAGCTCCTTCCAATTGTTCAGTGGCACACGCGGGCACTGCCAGGGGCGCAACTCGCACAGGCCCCCGCGGGCGAGCGCCTTGCCCGCTGCGCACATGGCTTGGACCGGACATTCACATGGCATACAAGCATACGGGTCTCAGATTACAGCACAGGTTCAGCAAAAGCATGGTATTGGCAAGATAGCGCAATAGATGGCGCACCGTTGCGAATGTGGTTCATGGCCTGTATGATGCAGTGGTTGCCTGCACACCTCCCGTCCCAAATAAGCAAAACTTTCCACAGAAACATGGACGTACCTCCGGCCGTGTAGAAGTTCCCAGTACAGCTATTTGGGGGAGCACAGTGCACGTGGCGCGCCAGTTGCCTTGCGTGTGCGCCTTGCAGACACGAATATCGAATAAAACAGCGCAAGCTTCGCAGCCTCGTGGGCCGCTTCTCAGTGTGTCTCTGAGAACCTACCAGCCACCGACAGCGCCTCGCCCGCCTGGCACTGGCGGCGGGCACAACAGCTTAAGCCACTCTTTTCCAGCAAACTTACGTTTGAGAAATCCACTGATAGTTTGTGTTGCCGCGGCTGCAGAAAGATAGCTCACTGGCAAAAGGGCGCGGAAATTTTTGACTTTACCTGTGGCACACGCGGAAGACGGAGCATAGTTTGGGCCGCGGAAGTCCACGTCCATCGCCAGCAGAGCAGATCCCATGTTCGTGATAGCGAAAGGAATGCAGAAGGGGTTCATCTTCCTCGGGCCCGAATTCTCTAGAACCTCCACGGAGGTCGCAAAGATGTCGAAGCCGCCAAAGGCCGATCCCAAAAGTGCGCCGCATCTGAAGGTGTGTGCAACAGGTCAACGTCATCCACCATCCTCCCACACCACCTCTTCGCGGGTGAATATATTCCAAGTTGAGGGCAGGCCACTATGTGAAAGATTTTGCTTCTCATCGAGGGTTGGGTGGAAATATCTATAAAAAACAGATGCCGTTTTTCTTGGGTGCCTGCTGAAATGCTATTCTCAACCTTTGGAACTAAAATCGTTGTGACACCATGATATGCACCATCTGCGAATCGGCACCGACCATGGGACCCCCATGCGTGCGAACCTACACCTCCTGTGGGACACCCATATGCGCGCTGACTATAGGCTCACACCGAAATAAATCGAGGCCCTCGCGGTTTCCCTCGCCGAGCCCCGCGCTTTCCAGGGCTTTCTTCGCAGAGACCAGGATGTATTTAATGTACGCATCCAGACGTCGCGCCATTTTGGGGACGATGAAGCCTTCATGGTCGAAGTTCTCGATCACGCCACCGAACTTAGTTGTGAGCTCTGAAGTGTCAAAGGTCTCGATCTCCTTGACGCCACTCTTGCCTGTGAGCGCCTCGCAAGAGAGCGTTTCATCTATCGGTTTAGAGTGATACTTTTTTCGAGCTGACTCTGGAGCACGACGTGCTGTAAAGCTCGGTGCATATTGCAAGTTGCACTCGCAGTGCGAGATTAGACGCGCTAAAGTTGTGACGCTGTGAAGGCCCAGTGAGCTACGACACGCACGCTGTCACGCGACAAAAATAGGGCACGCCACTAGAAAAGGTTGTACGTGAAGCTCATGCGTCTACTCAGCTTAGAGCGGTCTGCGCGGGAAACAAGCGCTATCTTCTTTTGCGGCAGTCGGCACCAGAGCCGTCAATATAGGCGAAGGAGCGACGCATAAACAGCTTAGAGTCACAAATTAGTACTTCCACCCCAATAACATCATGATGATGTGAGACGAGGGTGCGCGTGATATCGATAACGGAACTGGTACGATTCCCGGACAAGTGAAGAAGTGTTTCACGAGGTGGCACACGCATATTCGTCGAGTAATTCGGCGAACCCTAAAACAGGACGAATTAGTGTTTCATGAAGGGGAGCTGAGATTTTGTTTGTTGGGTGAAAAACATGAATTTTATGGGTGTCTCAATCAGAGTGATGCTAAGGAGAAGACGTGGAAACCATAAAGTGGCTGGCTGGAAATCACGCTAAAAGAACCGCTGAGATGTGTATTTCCGCACCGGCCAAAAGCGAATCATAAAACGTATCAACGTCGTTTCCGAAGCAGGACACCACGCCCATGCCCGTGACAACGACACGGCGCCTATCGTTTTTTCCAGCATCCCCGCTAGCTTCTGTTTTCACTTTCAAGCACCTCGAACGTTGTGTTCCTTGCGGTCTATTCGACTTAAACGTTAGGCGGAGAGGCTTTCGGCCAAAGAAGGAGGAAGAAACTGAAGACGGGACGGCAGAGTGGATAGTTGTCAGCGTTTTGCAACGGTTAGCACAAGTTGTACTGCAAGCCGTCTGCTTGAAGGTGGTCGTTTCGGTTTTGAAGTTCATTGTCTTAGGCTCGACGAGTGTTAAAAGCAGTCCCTTTCAAACTTCTAAGAGTAACGCATATCCCAGAACGTCCGTAATAAATACGCAACAAACCTGCAATATCGGTATGAGAAAAGAAGCGTCTACAGCCTTAAAGAATGATGGATTATGCACAAAGTTCGGCAGAAACCGGCACAGGCAATTCAGTAGAAGCCGTCAAGCAGCGTGTGATTAGGGTGAACAGGATGAGATTCCAATTCTTCCTATTGAAACAGTTTCGTCCTGAAGGCAATCGACGAGTAACAGCAGCTGTGAGTTTGATCGAACCCTCCGTGTTGCGTAATATGATCCGATGAGTCCCATCTCCCTCGTGGTTTTTCGGGCCTTCCTCAACCCAAACGTTGAAGAATGATCGATGCAGCGTGGATTGAATTCCAAGTGGCATCCGAATCTCGTTCTGGATCACCTCCAATCTCGTTCTGCATGAAATGACGTTGACATGACATGTCATTTCATTTCATAGTGACACGATATGACACAGCGCAGCGCAGCGGGACCATATCGAATATGGATGTTACATTTAGTTTTGCCACGTCAGTAGATTCGATCATCCGACGGTATTGTACCCAGTATGACAGAACCGGAAAACATCGAGTGATCGCGATGTCAGCACTGATGTTTATATGTACTTTGTACATGGGACAGGGTACGGGCGCTGGCGCTGGGAACTTGTCCAACTTTTCCGATGACACATGATGACTGCATGTCACGGCTGCGTCTATCGCGTGAGACACAGCGACACAGTGACCGCAATGAACGTCGCCGGCAGCAGACGGTGAACACATGTCACATCGACATCGCGGACACTATTGCCGCTGCCGATGATACTCGTGAAGGTATCGACTGATTAGACTGATTGATTAATTCAGTCAGTGACATGAGCGACAAAAACCAAATCAGTTCATGTCACCGACTGAATACGATGTCACCAACCGAATACCAATTAATTCAGAAAACTCTCTCACCTCGCCCATCACATATATAAATAATAATTTATTGCGGTGGGGGGCGACGTATATTAATATTACCGCCAGAAGTTAAGGATATATAATTATATATATGATTTATGGTATATATAATTTATATAACATATTTGCTTGAAATTTCTTGGCGCTTCGCGATAAAGAGGGGGGTGGGAGGGTGGGGAAATTGTTGGGGGGGAGGGAACCAGGAGGGAATGGGGGCAGCGGTGGCTCCCCTCCCCCCTCCCCAGCCACCCCCCCTCCCCAGCACTTCCACCTCGTGAACCCCCACAAACGCTTCCCCGCTACCCCCTACCCCAAAGAACCCCCCCCCACTCCCACCCACCCCCACCTCTTTATCCTTGAAGCACAAAATTTCAAGCAAATATGTTATATAAATTATATATACCATAAATCATATATATAATTATATATCCTTAACTTCTGGCGGTAATATTAATATACGTCGCCCCCCACCGCAATTAATTATTATTTATATATGTGATGGGCGAGGTGAGAGAGTTTTCTGAATTAATTGGGATTCGGTTGGTGACATCGTATTCAGTCGGTGACATGAACTGATTTGGTTTTTGTCGCTCATGTCACTGACTGAATTAATCAATCAGTCTAATCAGTCGATACCTTCACGAGTATGCTGCCGATGCCGTTGCGTGACTGCTTACTGTACTCGTTACTGTTAGCTCTACTCGTTCTTCGTCGACCCATCCCAATCCGCAATTGCATCGTAAAATTCTTCAGCTACAGTACGCAATTTCTTCAACGTTCCTCCGCCTCATGGGGCGAACGGTGCTGTGACTGTTGTGATACACGCAGGGATTTCCAAAGTGCTCGGCTACTTTTATTTTTCAGTTCGCTTATCATAATGTGTAAACTTACGATACTATGTGTGCGCAGGTCATGTCGCAGGTATCCGATGGCGAGGACGCGCGCTCTTGAGATGTGGAAGTCGAGGTTGGCGAATGCCAACCTTGCTTGGGATGAAACCCATCATGAAGGGGGTGACTTTGTGTCACTGACAGTCAACCCCCTTTCTGTGTCACCCCTCACTGCGAGTGTCACTTGCAGTCTGTCACGTGCTCTCCGACAGACAGTCCGACACACACAACACCCTGAGTAATTGTGTTATCAAATTGTCTTAGCCGTTTTGCCCGTTCCTGATTGTTTCCTGAAGTTGTGAATATATATCTTATCTATATATATTGACAAGAAGTGAGATATATATATGTCGATATATATGTCGAATGCGTGTGTGCAGAACAGTCTCGCAGGGGCAGGTGTTCTCGGATACTAAGATGATATAAAATACTTAGGTGAGTGTTTTATAGCACACCGTGACGACAACCGTGACAACGGACACTGGTGACACATCGGGCTGAGGGGTGACAGACAGGAGACCCATTGTGCCCCCCCCCCCTTACAGTGGGGGTGGCAAGATTGAAAGCTCCGTGATATATCACACTCCTCGTGAGGTTATCGGCAGCCATATCGAACTTATCGTATATATTTCACGTTTGCATCCTTGGCATCTATGCAAAGTATGAGGAGCATTGAGTGGACATAAGTCTTAGGCTGTTTTGGTTTTGGGTTCATGGCGCATTCGTGACCTCTTGGGGTGTGGAAGTCGAGGTTGGTCTAAACCAACCTTGCTTGGAATGAAACCCAACCACATCGAACTTATCTCATCGGTACATTTTTTTCAATGAACCTGTAAGGTTTGAGCCCCAAACGGTTAGGACAAGTTCGTAGGCTGATTTTGTTCTCCATGATGTATTACGACCCCAAAAAACAAAATCAGCCATCGCCTTAACGTTCTCGAAAGACCTTCAAACTTGTAATATATTACTTAACTAAGATAGGTGCGATAAGATAATCCGATGTGGTTGGGTTTGATCCCAAGCAAGGTTGGTTTAAACCAAGATAGGTGCGATAAGATAATCCGAATGGATGTGGTTGGGTTTGATCCCAAGCAAGGTTGGTTTAAACCAACCTCGACTTCCACATCCCAAGAGGTCGCGAATGCGCCATGAACCAAAAACCAAAACAGCCTAGGACGTATGCTCACTCAATGCTCCTCATACCTTGCATAGATGCCAAGGATGCAAACGTGAAATATGTATATCTTAATACGATACGTTCGATATGGTTGGGTTTCATCCCAAGCAAGGTTGGCATACGCCAACCTCGACTTCCACATCTCAAGAGCGCGCGTCCCTCCTCGCAATCGGATACCTCGGGCGACATGACCTGCGCACACATAGTATCATAAGTTTACACATTATGATAAGCGAACTGAAAAATAAAAGTAGCCGAGCACTTTGGAAATCCCTGCGTGTATCACAGCAGCCACAACACCGTTCGCCCCATGAGGCGGAGGAACGTTGAAGAAATTGCGTATTGTAGCTGAAGAATTTTACGATGCAATTGCGGATTGGGATGGGTCAACGAAGAACGAGTACTATAACGAGTAAGCAGTCACGCAACGGCATCGGCAGCGGCAATGGTGTCCGCGATGTCGATGTGTTCGACCGTCTGCTGCCGGCGACGTTCATTGCGGTCACCGTGTCGCTGTGTCTCACGCGATAGACGCAGCCGTGACATGCAGTCATCATGTGTCATCGGAAAAGTTGGACAAGTTCCCAGCGCCCGTACCCTGTCCCCCGTTTGTACATTTACAGTGAGAGCCAACAAAGTCTGAGCCGTTCAATGTTTTTGTATCAGAAATATCAGAAGGTCCAAAGAGATTCCTATCTCATTCTCTCTCTCGTCTGCCTGTGCCCTGGCATGACATGTGGCATTTCCAATTCTCACTGACCGTGACGGAAGACCCCGACCGGCCAGCCAAAAATTCTCAGAAATATGGCACGGAACACGATGACGATCGGGAGCAGAAACGAGGAGCGCATGCAGAGTGAGAGTCGATCTGCAACATAATAATAGTAATAATATAATAAAACATTTACGCTAGCAGCAAAGGGGACAAAGTCCTGAGAGTGCAGTATCCCTGCAAAGCAGGCTAGTGAAAACACCAGGGCCTACTCCCTCTGCTACAGCGCGCCCACAAAAAGGGGCTCAACCCGCTTATCGGCGGGGTGGCATCTAGAGGAAAAGCTAAGTGCATCTGCAACGTTCGAAATTCATACGGAGATCTTGCTTCCAGTTTTTTTGTAGGGTCAAGGGTGAGAGACTGCACTTTAAGGCAAGGGGACAAAAACCATAAACCTGGAACCAAACTTTGCAATGCAAACCCGGGTGTCGCGGGCGGCACATCATGCAGCGGCAGAGTATGCCGCATGGCCGACTTCGGAAATAAAAGAAAGCCCTTATCTAGAAGGGGCTCTACTGCAACGAGAAGGTGGATGTGATATCTAGGTCGGTGCTGCTGGATGTGACACACCGATAGCTTAATCTGTCACTTGTCACTTCCTATAATAGGCTGGGTGACCGTCACCAGTAGACGGAAAACACCCGTTAGGTATTTATGTATGCCTCACTTTTATCAATTACACTTTACCGTTCTGATCTTGTAACCCTCAACTCAGGGTTTATCTCACTAGCTATATTAGCTATATATATAT
>LGRX02034607.1:0-50480 GCA_001247695.2 Cymbomonas tetramitiformis
GCGCGCTGATTGGTGATTGGTGACTAATTGCGCGGACACCTTGACGTCCGCTTTCGACCACTGTTCATCTCTGCGCGCTGATTGGTGATTGGTGACTGATTGCGCGGACACCTTGACGTCCGCGTGGGACAAATCAGGCCGTAGACATCGGAAACACGATTCTGGGCATGATGTCCAGAAACAAGTTGCCGATGTCCGTGTCCACTTTTGTCCCAGTTTGGTCCGTTTTTGTCCCAGCACTCCACCGAATCTCCAGGGTGCCTCGTCCGATCGTCCAGAAGGTCATCGTTTCCCGGGCGTGCACCGACATATTGCGGTGTTCGGGTGGACACACGCGCGTCCCCATCTGAAATATCAGCATCGAAATTAGAACATGGGCATTTTAATGTTCCAGTGGCACAAATATCAAAATATGTGGGGCGAGGAACAAACATATGGGGTGAGGAATAGCATTATTCAGAGGAGGTGAGTGATGGGCGAAGTCGCAGGGGAAGGGTTGGGTGAAGGTCAGGAGGTCAAAAGGTTTTCAAGGCCGTGGGGGCAAGGGTTGGTCAGGATGGTGGAAGGTTGGGGGGGGGCACACTCAGACGCAAGCGGAGCTGGAGGAGGAGGAGCGCCGGAAGATGGCAGAGCGGGAGGCGGAGCGCTTGAGGAAGCTCGAGGCCGAGGGCAGCGATGCCATGCTGGCGGCGCAACAGGCGGCCCTTGGGAAATCGCGCGAGGAATCGCGGAGGCGGCAGCAGGAGGCGGACGCGCTGGCTCAAGAAGCGGAACGCAAGCGCATCGATGCCGAGGGCAAGTATATGAAAATCCCGATGGGCAAGGAGGGCATGGATGTTCGCAAGATTGACAATCGCAAGGTGAGCCATGTCAGCATGTCCCGTTGGGCAAAGGGCGGCCGCGGTGCAGCGGCAGCGCGCGCGACCTCCTTGCAGTCTCTGGCAAGGTCTGAATTCGTCGCTGTTTGGCGTTTGCGGCCGCCTTCCGCACGACGGCTGTTGAGCGGCATGGTGCCGTGGAGATTGTCGGTGCTTTTTGCAAACCCTCCGCCCGATTGCCGCTCGCGCAATGTGAGGTGCGCAGTACAACACAGTTAACCATCGCCACAGAATAGTCGCACATTAGCATAGCCCTGATTTATGTTGGACCGGCACCGACGCCGAGAGGCGCCAATTGTCGGAAAATCCTGAAGGGGTGACAGAGGAGCTCGCCGGAATATCCTGAATGGGTGACAGAGGAGCTCCTGCGGGTGCCCCGAGGTAGCGTACACATCCCGCCAGAAGGGTGACTGTGTGGGAAGCGGAACCTGGAGATTGCCATATACGGCAACTCCGTGATGTTGCGTTCCCAGGATATATGGTAGCATCAACCGGGGTGTGCGGGGAGGTTGCTGCTGGCAGACGAAAACGCCATCGCCGCCACCTCTGGATGGCATGTTCAACATTAAAAATAACCTCGCGAAGCTGCGGATGCGCGTGAAAGAAATGATCCCGAAGCTGCGGGTGCCGATGATGATGCGGCAGCTGATGAAAGCGCGCGCCGCGGGCGAGGAGGGCCTCCTCGTTCGAGAGAAGCCGCATGCGGACACGTGGGATCTAGCGAAGATTGTGGAGAGCGACCAGCGGAGCGTTCGCCTGTTCATCGAGCAAGTTCCTCCACCCGCAGCACATGCCGCGATGCCTGAACCGGCCAAGCTGGTCCTTCCGCCACAGACCACAACTGCGCGGCGTGTCAGCGAGTACTCGAAGCTGGCGCGTCAGGTCCGAGCCAAAGTATCGCAACAGATCCAACGTACGGGCTCCAACCCCGCCAGCAAATCGCTCCCTGCCCCACCCCCTCATCCCCCAAGACGGTGTCAGCTAAATCGCCTAGCCCATAGCACCTCGATCCACACGTGCGTCGAGCATGCTGCTGTCATCGGAACCATCCTTGCTGTGCCCACTCCCTCTGTGTCTGATCCTGATGTCATCTCTGTGTCTGATCCTGATGTCATCTCTGTGTCTGATCCTGATGTCATCTCTGTGTCTGATCTTGATGTCATCTCTGTGTCTGATCCTGATGGCATCTCTGTGTCTGATCCTGATGGCATCTCTGTGGCGCGGAGCTGCCGGCGGGAAGGGAGTGCTGATGTCTGGTGGTCCGTACCGGTTGACATGCCCTCTCCCCCCGCCCGCAATTCCTGATTTTGCGACTCAACACGGCGCCATGGCGCAGTTGACCGTTGGACCAATTGGAGTGGTTTTAGAGCACAATCCCAATTGTTATCCGGCATCGAAGTCTGCTGAGGCCGCTTGATCTTTTGAGAAGACGTGTCGGGAAGAAAGCCGACTCTGCTCGCCCGCAATGTATTGAGTCTGAAGCGCAAAACGCGGTCGCGGCATGCAGACCAACCGTCTGCACTCTCCCACATGCGCACCCGGCCGTGGATCTGAGGCGGTGAACGGTCAAACGAGCATCTTGTGGTTCGCCTCTTCGGAATGGTTTCTTTTTGTGCTGCCGACTTTGGGCAATGGCTCCAAATATTGAAATGTGGGCCATGATTTGCGGCGCTCGGGTCGATGAGTACCTTCAACGGCGGCCTTCTTACCAGCGGTTTACTATCGCTCACACGCTGAGCCATTCGGAAGGAGGCCGTGGGCGGCGTGCAAATACAGGCGTGAAGACGAAGAACCACGCGATGCTCTTATCCCAGGTGTCCAAGAAACTCTCCTTCAAGGTGGCCGCCCCGTTCTGCCCGCCTCTAGAGTCCCTGCTGGCCGCCCCGTACTGCCCGCCTCTAGAGTCCTGCTGCCGTGCTGCCGCCTCTAAGTCCTGCTGCCCGCCCCGTGCCGCCTCACAGAGTCCCTGACCCGCCCATTACCATGCCTCTAGTCCCTGCTGGCAGCCGTGCTGCCCGCCTCTAGAGTCCTGCTGGCCGCCCGTGCTGCCCGCCTCTGAGTCCTGCCGCCTCTGGAGTCCACTGCGCCCCGTGCACCCAGCCTCTAGGTCCCTGCACCCGCCCGTGCTGCCCACTTTGATGCTGCCCGCCTCTAGAGTCCCTGCTGCCCGCCCCCGTGCTGCCCGCCTCTAAGTCCCTGCTGCCCACCCCGTGCTGCCCGCCTCTAGAGTCCCTGCTGCCGCCTTCCGTGCTGCCCGCCCTCACAGAGTCCCTGCTGACCGCCCCGTGCTGCCCGCCCTGGGGCCCCTGCTGACCGCCCCGTGCTGCCCGCCTCTAGAGTCCCTGCTGCCCGCCCCGTGCTGCCCGCCTCTAGAGTCCCTGCTGGCCGCCCGTGCTGCCCGCCTCTAGAGTCCCTGCTGACCGCCCCGTGCTGCCCGCCTCTAGAGTCCCTGGCAGCTTGCCCGTTTGCGCCTTCAGCGACTCGGGAGGCCGAGTGATCCGCCTGATAACAGCCCCCCTGGGCGGTCCAAAGGGGCATCTGCAGACTGTATGCAGTCGCAGTCCTGGGCCCGGCCAGTGGCAGAAGGAGAGATGTGGGGTGGAAGGTGCGTGCGCGCAGGCCCAGTATTTTGGGCAGGATTGGGCGAAGAGGACTTTCAAAGGGGACTGGAGGACCGCGGAGATCGCTGGCAAGTTGACTGGATTGCAGACGGGTGCCAAAGGCAACACCCCTGTAGGGTACCGACCCTCTCCCCCACGCTCGCTTCCCCACCCCCTTTGGCTTCCCCCCTTCCTTGGAAAGCTGGCGTGGAGCTGCCCACGGAAAGAGTGGAGCGGAGAGTCTTCGAGCGCTGCGTGGAAACAAAGCGCCACCCGAGGGGGGGTTCAGCGGGGGGTGAGCGGGGTTGCGCTTAGCTTGGGGGGCGGATTGCCGCAGGCTCCGTATGACAAGCTGCAAATAGAGTTCACGTTTCCAGGCAACATGGAGGTCCCGCCACTCCCCTGGGGCGACCCCGCAGGTATCTTGCCTGCGCTTTCTCTACTTGCCCCGATTCGCACCTTGGTGACCCGGTCCATCGATGCTGATGATCGCGATCGCGAGAGCTCGCTTTCATCAGGATCATGCCCAGGTTCGGGTGATGCCCGGCTGGCAGCCCGGTGCCGGCCCGAGAGGCGACAGCGTGTCTCGCGCACTCGTGGGGATCATAACAGATGACAGCCCCTGACAAGCGCTGTGCGGAGGGAGCTGTGCAGCGGGCCTCGTCTTGCCTTGCCTGTGGTTGCTGCCGCACGGCAGTTGTTGGATGAGGTGGCGGCAGTCCATGCAACGGCGGCGGGGTAAAGTGGCGGAGGGGGGTGCGCAAGTGGCGGGCGAGCGCCCGGGCGAGCCTTCCGCGTATTTCCATGGGCACTGGGTGGTCCCTGCCTGTTAGTGAATCGACGGCAAGCCACGTTCGAATCCGCTCTCGACATCCATCCGACGGCCGCTTTCCACGTCAGGCTGTGCATCTGAGAGTGTGGTGAACTTGATGGGGTTCCGGTCAGACGGCACTTGCCGGGGTGGTGGGGGCTCTGGGCCAGGCGGGGAGAGCGCCGAAGCCGTCCCGAAGGAGGTGCTTCTCCAGCATGTACAGGCGAGGCGGAAGATCTGGGGGGGCACGGAGGTGTCCTTCGCGGAGGCTAGGCAGTTCCTCGGCACGAGCGCACCCACCGAGGTGTTCCACTGCATATACGACGAGGACCTCACTGTCGTAGACGGGCCCCCGACGAGCTTCGTTGCGGTGGAGCTGCCAGCTGTGTCCTTCGCCAACGAGTTGGTCAAGGCCGGTTCCCTCAAATGCGGGGACCTCAAAGTCAGCCCCAACCTCTACCCATCCCATGCGCCCCTCTGGCGCCTGGAAGAGGATGTCGCCCTGGGATGCATTCGCCTCTGCCGTGCTCCTTCCCAGGAGCCTCGCCACGTCACACGTCATCAATATCAGGCGTGCTGGGAGGGGTTGTTCACAGTACCGTGAACGCCCCTTCCACTTCACTTTTTGAGAGGGGGCTTGGACGAGTCACCATCAGTTGGCATGTGGGCCCATGTGCCGGCAGTGGCCGCGGCCAGCCACAGGCGAGAGGGCTCAAGGGGGGTCTGAAGTCTCAGACCCGGGGGTCTGAAGTCTCAGGGGGGTCTGCGGAGGCGCTGCAGCCGGTGACAGATAGAGGGCCCCTGAATGTGAAGCTCGGTGAGGGGAAGAGCGCTGCCGCCCTGCGCCGGAAAATGGGTGGCTGAGGGTGTTTGATGGGGGATTGGGGACAAACTGGGGCAGTTGAAGGTGCATGGGCACCCTGCGCTGGACCGGGCGCTCCGGGGGTGTAACCAGGCAGCGCTGTCTAACGCTGGATTGCTCGCACAGATGAATCTGTGGCGGCGGAAAACGACCAGTATCGGTGCGCCCTACCCCCCTCTCCCAGCGCACCTGCGCATTCCGTGCACAACTCGCTCGGGTTTTGTCGATGAGTGCAGTCAGACACCTGACGGAGAAGGGGGCGGAACGCGGGCATTGCAGTTGGCATTTCCCCTGGATCGCTGCTCGGGGCAGGCAATCCTGGAGGGCAGGGGGGCGCCAAGCCCCGGACTGATGCGGAGGATTCCCTGGTGCCTACTACCGTGGCCCGCATGCCAGTGCTGGCAAACTCCATCATACTCACCTTCGACGATGGCATTGCCCTGCCAAACACCGACGTAACACCCCAGGCCCTTCCCTGTTCTGTGTCCCTCCGGCTGCGGCAGGAAGGTTGTGCGGGCAGGCGCACCAGGGAAGCATCGTGTGATAATCGTGTGATATCTGTGTGCTCAGGCCTGCTGACCTGCTCAGGCAGGGGGGGGGTATGGCACACCCGGCATGAGTGTGATGCTGCTGACTATGCGTGTTGGCCGCGGGCGGTGTGTGCGGAGTGCAGGCCATGCGCAGCAGCGTGGCCCAAGCCGTCCTCCAGGTGCGTTTCTCCTCGTGTCCACCTGCCGCCACCCCCTATTCTCCTCAGGCCGACCGCAAGCCCGCACCACCAAGCCCGCACGCGCTGAGCCAATTGCCTAGCTGCCACCCTACACCCTCTAAACCCTAGAAGCCCAATCGAGGGTGGAGTGCGGGGCCGGGCTGTGCCCGTGCCCTAGTGCAGTATCGTGCCATAGTACAATATCGCCGGTGTCTACTGGACTCTCCACTTTACAGGCGGCTGTGGGGCTTGTATGCCCTACGGGTGAGGCCGGGCGGGAGGGTGGCGTGGGGGGTGCTCTTCCGAGCAGTTTGCAGCATCTCCAAACCCCGTTGACCGACCTTTCGGCGCTGAGGATATCCGGGTACGCGTGGTCCAGCAACAGCCTTACGGCCGCGGGGGATACTTATCAAGGCCTGCGACATCAGCCCTCGGCCGCCATTGTGCGAGATCCCTGTCCTCAAAAGACGGCTGTCCTGAGGGGTGCGCTCGGGGCGCTCTCTTTGGCGCCGCAGAAATTGCCCGCGGCGGCGGGTTGTCCAGCGTTCAGATGACGGATGGCGCGGAGGCCGCCAGCCTGGGCAGCCCCGGCACTCCAATGCACCTGCCGATCACGAGGGTGCCTGGGAGGCGGAGAGCTTGCGGCATATAAGCAAGTGGCCCCAGGGGCCACCTTCATAACTTATCAGGAGAGGTGAGCCACTGGCTCTGTGCATTCCCTCCCCTGCTCTGCCCTCCCCGGTCATCTGCATTGTCTGCCGGAAGGAGGTGAGTCGGTGTGCTAGCAGAGGGCCCTCGGACGCAGCGCCAAGGCCTGGCATCCGGCGAGGCGGGATTGCGAAGCCGCGCGACCGGGCGTCCGGCGAGGCGGAGCACTGCGAGCCGCGCGACCGGCATCCGGCGAGGCGGAGCACTGCGAGCCGCGCCGACCGGCATCCGGCGAGGCGGAGCACTGCGAGCCGCGCCGACCGGCATCCGGCGAGGCGGAGCACTGCGAGCCGCGCCGACCGGCATCCGGCGAGGCGGAGCACTGCGAGCCGCGCCGACCGGCATCCGGCGAGGCGGAGCACTGCGAGCCGCGCCGACCGGCATCCGGCGAGGCGGAGCACTGCGAGCCGCGCCGACCGGCATCCGGCGAGGCGGAGCACTGCGAGCCGCGCCGACCGGCGTCCGGCGAGGCGGAGCACTGCGAGCCGCGCCGACCGGCGTCCGGCGAGGCGGAGCACTGCGAGCCGCGCCGACCGGCATCTGGCGAGGCGGAGCACTGCGAGCCGCGCCGCCCGGCATCCGGCGAGGCGGAGCACTGCGAGCCGCGCCCACCGGCATCCGGCGAGGCGGAGCACTGCGAGCCGCGCCGACCGGCATCCGGCGAGGCGGAGCACTGCGAGCCGCGCCGACCGGCATCCGGGCGAGGCGGGAGCGTGGCGCCGACCGGCATCCGGGCGAAGTTCGAGCACTGCGAGCCGCGCCGACCGGGCATCCGGCGAGGCGGAGCACCGCGAGCCGCGCCGACCGGGCATCTGGCGCTGGCGTGGAGCACTGCGAGCCGCGCGCCCGGCATCCGGCGAGGTGGAGCACTGCGAGCCGCGCGACCGGCATCCGGCGAGGCGGAGCACTGCGAGCCGCGCCGACCGGCGTCCGGCGAGGCGGAGCACTGCGAGCCGCGCCGACCGGCATCCGGCGAGGCGGAGCACTGCGAGCCGCGCCGACCGGCGTCCGGCGAGGCGGAGCACTGCGAGCCGCGCCGACTGCACGACGGCGCATGGAGGACGCTGACGTATCTCCTTGGGCGGAGCCGCGCAGGGCGTGAGGGCGGGAACTGGGGGGCTCAAGGGTGGGAAGCTGCAGGTGCGCTTGCCCCATGTTCGCCCCCGGATGCGTCCGGCTCCGAGCAGCCGAGTTGTTAGAGAAGCTCTTCGCGTGCGAGGCACAATCTGTGGCAGCCGTCACCGGTGTGACTGGTGGGAGAGGGGGGCGGAAAAGGAGCCATGATGCGGTGCGGAGGTTCGCGGGTCGCCGGAGGGTTGCCTGCAGCTTTGTACGATGGGGCGTGTGCGGTTGGTCGTGTGAGGTCCACGCGCTGTTTTTTTTCATGTTTGGTTGGCTTAAGCAACGGCGCTTGCCCTCCGGCACTTGCTCTTCTTCTACGCATTGGTCGTTCCAGTGCCCCTTTGTGGCGTGACGTCAAAACTGAAGATTTTGAGACGGTGAGGAGGTCGGTCTGTGCACGCCAGCAGCCCCACGGCGCCCGTTTCCATAATATCAGCAGCTTCGAGCCCTTCTCCGAGGACTTCTCCCGCGCGCATCAGCAACTCCTCGAGCAGCAGGTGCGCTCCTGGCCAAAATGCGATGACACCATTGCCTCTCACCCGCCTCCCGTTGAGCCCTCTTTGACATTCTCCTGGAGGCTTGCCCTCCCTGACCTGACCCTCTCCTGCAGCTCCTCCGTCCGCCTGGGCCCTGTCGAAATATCCATTTCGCCCAGCTTCCCCCTCTCTGGGCAATGCAAACAGCGGCGAGCGCATGCCGAAAGCGCCGCGTGTGGTCACCGCTTGTCCGCATGCCTCGATGGCCTCTGCCTGGCTCCCGCGGGCCGAAGTCCGGTTGTGATGTTCCGCGTTTGGCGAAGCCCGCATGAAGTGCTGCACGCGCCTGGCCGAGGGGAGATCCTGTGAAGATGCTCCTGCACGCGCCTGGCCGAGGGGAGATCCTGTGAAGATGCTCCTGCACGCGCCTGGCCGAGGGGAGATCCTGTGAAGATGCTCCTGCACGCGCCTGGCCGAGGGAGATCCTGTGAAGATGTTCCTGCACGCGCCTGGCCGAGGGGAGATCCTGTGAAGATGCTCCTGCACGCGCCTGGCCGAGGGGAGATCCCAGAAGAGTGCTCCTGCACGCGCCTGGCCGAGGGAGATCCTGTGAAGATGCTCCTGGCACGCGCCTGTCAGAGGGGAGATCCTGGGAAGATGCCTGCACGCGCCTGGCCGAGGGGAGATCCTGTGAAGATGCTCCTGCACGCGCCTGGCCGAGAGGAGATCCGTGAAGATGCTTCTGCACGCGCCTGGCCGAGGGGAGATCCTGTGAAGAGGGTTCTTCCGCAGCAGTGCTCTCAGCGGGCGGGGGAGCTGGCGTGGATCAGATCATGGATACTGAGGGCCACCACCTGTCGTTCACCTCCGAGACGTCGCTGTACCTGCGAGCTATGGGCTACCCCGACTGGGAGAGCATGGTGGCAGGGACGCTCACCGAAGCACGCCCACACTGGCAGCGGTGGCCGGGGCGAGGCTCGAACTTTGGCGCGGAGCCAAACATACGCTTCGTCATCCTCCCGCAGGAGCCATCCGAGGTAGCCGTCCCCACCCCCCCTCCCTCGTCACTCTCCATCAGCAAGGACTCATTCGTGACGCGCGCATCCACCCCTCCCCCTACCCTCATACAGACACCGGGCTCATCACGGCGTCCCGCGCACCACACACTCCGCTGCTGGCGGGAGGCCCGTGCGGCGATGACGCAAGCCACGCCTGCTGGCGGGAGGCCCGTGCGGCGATGACCCAAGCCACGCCTGCTAGCGGGAGGCCCGTGCGGCGATGACCCAAGCCACGCCTGCTAGCGGGAGGCCCGTGCGGCGATGACCCAAGCCACGCCTGCTAGCGGGAGGCCCGTGCGGCGATGACCCAAGCCACGCCTGCTGGGGAGGCCCGTGCGGCGATGACCCAAGCCACGCCTGCTAGCGGGAGGCCCGTGTGGCGATGACCCAAGCCACGCCTGCTAGCGGGAGGCCCGTGCGGCGATGACCCAAGCCACGCCTGCTGGCGTACGGCGTTTTGTCTCCATATACTATTTATCTTATACAACATTTTGCGATATAATCGCCGATAGTCATCATCACCCGAAAGGTTACATCGCGACCGTAAACATACGGTCAGATAGTATCTGCACCATCAGATTCTGTATGCTGACAGGTGTTAACTCGAAACCGACTTAGTTTGAAAAATGACCTTTCAATGTGCATGTCTACTTCCGGTCAAAGCTGTGCTAAGGTCAACTTTTCACGGCGGTTCGATCTATCGGAAGGGTTTCATCTCGTTCGCAGGATTCCCGCCTGCAAGCGAGAGCCCTAGGGTAGGGGTCCCTGCCAGTTCGTTCCCGCCTTTCAATTTGGCGCATCATGCTTGAAAATTGAAAGATTTCCTTCGGATGAATCTTTCAAACTAAAACTTTTCTCTCCGATATACTTCAAGTTTCACTCGAAAACATATCGTCAACGTTCCACTACGGTGGGTACGTTTATCGCTCAGGGTTCGCTTTGATCCGCTGCATTATCCGCCTTGTAGTATGGCGCATCCAAGAGTGGATAAGATGTATGAAAAATATTCCGAAAGTGTTTCTCAAAGACGCAGAAAAGTTTCGCTTAAACGAAACTCTTCTGGGCGTTTTGCGCTCAAAGAAACAGCAGATCAATCTGCTAGTTCTGAAGCGCCATCCCGGATGTGCCGCGGGGCTCGAAGCGTGTGAACCAAATGACCAAATGAAACACAGATGCACACATACAGCGTTGAAAATATGTTTAAGTCGTTGTTATTACTATTTCTTAGCGTTCCCTTCGGCAGGATACCGAAGGGAATGCCGTTTTGCGGATGCCGGTTCCCGCTTCCGCCACACGAAGCGGGGAATCCGGGATCTGCTTCCAGTCACCGAATCTGTGCGGGGATGCTTCCTAGCGTTCATAATACCTTATATTAAACATTACTCGCTTCTAATATATCGCGAAGAGTTATCAATCTCTTCATTAATCTACCCTGCTGCACTAGGTTTTCACAGTGTAAAGCGCTTAAGAAGCGCGAACGGAAGCGGACAGATTCCAGAAAGATACCGGTGCGATTTCAATAACGGTTTAGATGTCCTTCCGATGTAATCGAACGGCTGTACGGAATTTGTAAACAATGAAAAATAAAATTCGCATCTGAGGATTTTCATCACACTCTTAATACGCCGAACGGCAGTTTGCCAGAGTTCTCCATCATTATCTTCATCCACGAAAGCAGTCGGATCAAGAATTCGCTAAATCCAGATCGTTTAAAGTAATTTATATTTCGGGTATATTCGATGCATCTTGAGTCAGAAGATGGTGTATAAAATGATGTTCATTACAAACGAAAAACGCCGTATGGCGGGAGGCCCGTGCGGCGATGACGCAAGCCACGCCTGCTGGCGGGAGGCCCGTGCGGCGATGACCCAAGCCACGCCTGCTAGCGGGAGGCCCGTGCGGCGATGACCCAAGCCACGCCTGCTAGCGGGGCCCGTGCGGCGATGACCCAAGCCCGCCTGCTGGCGGGAGGCCCGTGCGGCGATGACGCAAGCCACGCCTGCTAGCGGGAGGCCCGTGCGGCGATGACCCAAGCCACGCCTGCTAGCGGGAGGCCCGTGCGGCGATGACGCAAGCCACGCCTGCTAGCGGGAGGCCCGTGCGGCGATGACCCAAGCCACGCCTGCTAGCGGGAGGCCCGTGCGGCGATGACCCAAGCCACGCCTGCTGGCGGGAGGCCCGTGCGGCGATGACGCAAGCCACGCCTGCTGGATCTGCTCGCCAAGACGATATATGCTTTTTTGGGAGGATGAGGGAGGCGTTCTGACCCGGGGAGGGGGGGGCTGTAGGCCCTGCTGGCGAGCGAGCATGAGCGAGCGGCGGGCGAGAAAGGCAAGGCCTTCCCTACGAGCAAGGGCAGCGTGCTGGAGCTGCCCGCCGGGGTGGAGCTCCCCGCGTCGTCGTCGTCCAGTCCGAGGAGTCCGAGGTCTCCCAGGAGCCGCAAGCCAACCCCGAAAGAAGCCCAGCGGCCGGTGCCAGCTCCAGGGGCGTTCTCTGCCGCACTGGTGCCCCAGGGTGGCACCGGCAACGGCAAGGATTCTGGATATGACTGGCAGGATGGGAAGCTACTTAACCCGCCACCGGTGCATCGGCCTGCGGCGCCGCCGAGACCTGGGGCCACCGGCGAGCCCCACTACCACCCGCGTGCCGCACGCCTCGTGTTGCCTGGGCAAGCACAGACCCGCGCCTTCCCGGAGGCCGCGCCGAGGCATCCCGCTCAGCCGGTGCCGGTGCCAGTGCGGCCTCCGGTGCAACCAAGCGAGGCGCCTTCGGCACGAGGAGGCACGCGAGTCCCAGATCCCATCCCGAGCGCTCTCCACACCAGCACCGGCCGGTTGGACCCAGGCTCGTCACAGATCACGGGCCCGCAGCAGTGGCTGGAGGTGCGCACCTGCGTCTCGCCCTCCTCGAGCCCCTGCACGGTTGCTCAAGCCTCAAGCCTGACTAATGCCACAAGCGCGTCTGCGGCGGCGTCCTAGAGGAACTCGGCTCCGGTGGATGAACCGCTCATGTTTCTCAGGGCGCGATCTGAGCCGTCAGCGGCGGCGCCGCTCGTTTCCAGCTTCGTATCAGCGGCGCCTGGTGGCGCTGAATGCGGGGCTGGCCTCTCGGCGTGCGTCTCTCTGCGACGCGCGATTCAGGGCACACAGGTCCGTTTGATGCAAGCACGAGCGCTGCCGTTGCTCAACCAACCGTCTCGAGGTGACGAGTCGTATCAGAAGTGCTGATGAGGCATGAGACAACGCTGAGCGAAACACCGCGTGTCCCACGGAGCTTGAGGTCCAGCCGTAGTTGGGAGGTGGCCTATCGCCCCGCCGGTAGCGCTCTCTGTTCGCTGCGCGCTTCTTGACCCCGAGCTGACCCCTCCCCACTGCTTCCTTGTCTTCAGGCGAACATGGCCGTGACGACCGCGCCTCTACCTCAGTCGAACAGCTCGCCTCACACCAACCCTCAGCGCCACGCGTCTCCACCCCACGGCGCCGTGCTGGTGCGGCTATGGCCGAGCGACGACGATCCAACGGCCAGCAGAGAGCTCCCCGGCCTCGACGGGAGCAACTTCTCGATGCCGGCTGTCCCTGCGATGTCCCGTATTCCCCGCGCGCCGCCGCCTAGGCCCGCGGCTGCCAGCGACGGCATCCGAGTGCCCTCCTTGTCATACGCGCAGCGCCTCCATACCGTCAACATTCGCGGCTCCGGCACCATCACCGCCAGGGGGAAGCCGAAAGGTTCGCGCTGCTTCATCCATCCGACACACATCCCAACCCAAGCGGCATGCGCTGTGCGCTGCATTGAAAGTGTCTGACCGCACCCCCTCAGAGGTCGCAGTTGCCCTCTGCTGCGCACGGAGTGTGGTCCCTGGTTGTGCCACACACTTACGCGCAACATGCTTTGCATCTTTGTGCATGTGGGTTTATCTCTCAGCGAGATCTGAAGTCCATCATTCAGATATATGAGCTTACTATTATCCGATGGTGACACGACTTACATTTAGTTGTGTTCCTTCATTACCGTACAACCTTGTCTGCCTAGTTCGCGCCGGGCGAAGCGTCGCATATGTTGCGGTCCGTGTCCACTATCGGATGCCTCTGTGTGTGGCACATGCGTGTGCTGTGGTGAAACAGAGCTCATTCTGAATCCTACGCACAGCGCTCGGCTCTGCTGTTGCGCTTGAATAAGATGAGGCTTGGAGAGGCCGGCCTGGAAACATATGACCATCCTCCGCGTACCGATGGGGGCATGTGGGTGGGCGGTGGTGTTCGCCGACAGCCCCCTTGCCGAGGCTTCCTGTCGACAGATACCCCTCGGGTTCGCAGACATCGAGGCTACCAAAGCAAGACGAGGTGAGCATGCCGTCGTCTTCTTCAGCAACGTCGCCTCCGCCCTTTGCGCCCAGCTGGCATTGCACCTTGCCACCTCGGTCACAATTTCAACCTGGTGGTCGCGGAGGCCGAGGGAAATGGGTAGAATCACGGGCCCGAGGCTCCAGGACCTCGCGAGAGAGCGTTGAGGAATGAGTCAGGGCAGATGCTCCAAGGTACAGTTCGGGATGCTGAGCATGAGAGGATGGCGTTTATTATTTGGGAGGGCAGAAGGGGATCCGACGGTTTGGATGTTGAGCAAGGTATGTGGATACTTTCCATGGCGCTGAATGAGCGGCGCATTGCGGGGCCAGCATTCGGGCGTCCGCTCAATCGATGGCACGGTGGCGCTCAGCAAGGTGTAGGATCCATTCAACGCTGATCTGACTGGGACGTCGTGAGGCATGGGATGGTGGGGGAACAGATTGTTGTGGGTATTGTAAACCCGAAGATGATTGCCTTGGACGGCCACGGAGTCAAAGACACCCACTACCCTAACTACCCCTGCGCGCCAAATGCCCCCAGGACACCGAGTGTACCGGTGACGCCGCTGCCCCGTGGCACCACTGCCCCGCATGTAAAAGAAGCAAGTAGTGACCCGCAACAGGCCGCCGAGGTGCTGGTTATGACCATGCCGAGCCGCACCAACAATTTCATGAAAAGGATGTCCGTCGAACATGAGGAGACCGCCAGCGTGGAAGAGAACATCGAGCAGATGCCTCAACTGGACGGAATCAGTGATCAGGGCTCGGAGTCGCAAGGCCAGGTCCAGCAGGACGATCCCCATGCATCCACGCATACCGCCTTCACGAGCTGGGCGAGGGGGAAGCCTGGGAAGTTTCCACACAACCCTCATGAAGTCCGCAGCTATGCTGGCATCCTGAGGAGCATGCTCACGGTGCGGCCCGGACCTCTGTGCACCTTTTTTCTGCGTCGATGTGGCTCGTGGTTCACAGCCGTTTGCGCTGACTTGGATTGTATGTGCAGACCGAGATGCACGGGGGTGCGAGTGCAACGGAGAGGAGAACCGGCATGTCAGACCAGGAGCTAGTGCATGAACGGAAAACGTACACACCCAAGTCCATGTTCCGAATGCTGGATCAGCAGAGACACGCCCACAATATCCCAAAAGTCCCTGAAACACAAAAACCGCATCCTTCCATCGCTGCGAACAAGGGCCGAGACATTCCCCTTGGTAGGCTGCCTTTGACCGTGGATATCGCGTAGAATATTTGAGAGTAAAACATGAATGGCAATTAATGGTTGATTTGAGCATTATCCGATGTCTACCAAACGTGGGCACGCTGACGCGTGTTTTGATCAGACGTAGTAAAGCATCTATTGCCGCATGCGACGTTGACTATGTTTAGATTGTTTTGAATATAATATTTATCTATTTATTATTTCGATTATTTTCGCAATTTTCGAAATATATTGCGAAAAATCGGATATATTTCACAATGCGACTGCATCCAGATGATTTTCTAAATTGGGATAAGTCTGCATCAGGGGCCGACATTTGATTTTAATCCACATCGGGGGCCGACATCGCATTTTAATCTACATCGGGGCAGACACTTCATTTTAATCCACATCGGGGGCAGACACTTCATTTTAATCCACATCGGGGACACTTCACGCCTCCACTGCAACACCTCCGAACTGGGGGTTCGCCGCGCGCCACACTCTCCTCCGCTGCCTCACCTGCTGAGAACTGCACGGTGAGCTTTTCCCGACCAGCGCCCGGCGGAGAGGGCTGTTGCGCTGGACGGGGTAGCGGCACGCACATCGCGCATCGGCCGCGGGCTTAGCGCCCCGACCCTTACCGCCTTTACCTGCAGGCTTCGTGTCCTTTTCATCGTCGTACTTCTCCATGTCTACTTTCCAGCGCTGGTCCCGGTGGTCCTTCACAACCCGTGCGTCTGCATACTTTGAAGTCGCGCTCACCACCCACCAAACGCATTTGGGGAGTTTGGGAGTTTTGGGAGTTGGGGAGTTTTACAATGGGAGGCCCTGAAAAAATTGAAAATTTAAACCGAATCTAGGGTTTAAGATTTTCCCGAGTTGAATGTAATTTTATTTAATTTTCCGGCATTTTTAGGGTTTAAGAAATATTCCTAGATTTTACCAAAAAAATCATCTTTTTCAGCCTGAATTCAGGAAAATGTTTTTGGGGGTTGTACTAGGAAAACTTAAATTTGTGGTTAGTAGTGGTCCGCGAAAGCACGTGAAAACCCAATTGAGTACATAGTTGGTCAATGCACGAAGACGAGTAGGCGATGGGGCGAAGGGCACAAGAAATGATGAAGTCGTGTTAAACTCTGGAGGCAAAACATGCGCGCCGGTAACTTTGCTTTGAATGTTGAAAGCAATGTGATAATTTGTTGTGGTTCTTGAACCCAAGAATATTTTTGGCTTGAATATGAAAAAAAAATACGGGGGAAACCCTGAAAAATAGGGACAAAGCCAACCAAAGAAATTCCTGAAAGTGGTAAAAACATTAAGGTTTTTTAACCAAAATTCCGAAATTTTTCGAAATCCCAAAAAGGCCTGAAATTCATAAAATATATATAAAAAAATAGAAGGGGTTCATCGATGAACCCCCAAAAATACATTTCATGAAATCAGGCGTAAAAAGTATCATTTTGCTATCGATTTTCGGAAAATTTTTGAAGCTCAAATATGCGGCAAATATTGTACAAGTTTAATTTAAAATTTATGTTTTCCTAGTACAACCCCCCCAAAAATCTTCCTTAATTCAGGCTGAAAAAGATGATTTTTTTTGGTAAAATTTAGGAATATTTCTTAAACCCTAAAACTGCCGGGAAATCAAATAAAATTACATTGAACTCGGGAAAATCTTAAACCCTAGATTCGGTAAAATTTTCTATTTTTTTAGGGCCTCCCATTGTAAAACTCCCGAACTCCCAAAAATCCCAAACTCCCCAAATGTGTAGAATGCTCACCACCGCTTTCCCAGGGGTTTTGTCGATGTCGTTCAGCCACTGCTGCAACACCTCGTCCGCCACCACACCATCCGCTGCCTGGTACACTCTGCTGTCCTCCATGAACTGCAGCTTCGCACGCAGAGCATCATCCGCGCCTCCGCGTTGCAAGAAGATCTCGACTCCTGTTCAAGCTGCCCCCACAGCTCCAGCATTGTCCACCGGTTGCACAGCATCGCGTACACGCCGTGCACCGAGTTGGTCACCGCGTGAAAGCGATTTTGCAGCAGCTCGTCGTACGACAGCTCGTCGTCCTCCAATTCGTCCAACGTTGCGTTGCATTCGCCAACCACTACGTCGTGTAGGTAAGACAGCGCCGGTGACAACGCCAAGCACTCGTACTTCATTGAAGAGTTAGGCTTTTCTGAAGTGGGCGGCGTACGTCGTGCAGATCGCACAGCTGCGGCATTCTCGTCGTCAACGTTGCCGGCCGCGGAGGGAACGGATTTGACGGAGGCCTCTGGAACGTACGCCAGTTTTTGTTTCCTTCTCTCCAAAAGTTGTTCAGCAGTTTTTGCAACGCCTTCAGAGTCCGATGTCCCTGATTTCACTGCGATCTTCGCTTCCAACGCCACGTTGATCTCCGCTTGCCGATGAAGCTGTTCATGCAGCAGACGATGCTCCTCAGCCTGTTGCCTCTTATAATTTCACCTTGTTGCCTCTGCATTGCCAGAATCCGCCGCAACAAGTCTTCCTGCATCGTCGGTGTCGCAGGGGAGGGAGACGCCCGTTCGTCGACGTGCTTCGCTCTCCGGGAGGGGAGGGAAATCTTCTGGATTGCTCTTCGAGCTTCCAGTCATTCCACTCTTGTTATAGAGTTACAGTGAAGTAAATTTTAGGCGCCGATGGGAAGCTGCAGTTAAAAGTGAAAACGGCATTCCCGCGACTTCACTGAAAGATCTCCCGTCGCCGTCGATCTCTGTCGTACAGCCTGGTGGTATAGCCACGACCTACTCTACTGTTTACGAGGGAAATATGTGAAGAGATTTTACAAAATCTGATTTGCAGTGTGTGTGCCTCACAGAGTACTGTCGGTACCCGTGAAGTTCCTGTTGCAAGAGCAAAAGGAACATAGCTGAACAGGTGTGTCGCTTCGTGGCTACTTGTACATCATGTTTGTGTTACGGAGCTACATGTGCCATTCGGCTCTACTGCAGCAGGAGTCACTCTGAATTCTGAAAGTCTGAAACCACAAAATTTATGTTGCACTCCAATTTGAGCATACTACCTCCAAACCGCCAGTTGCATGCATTCTTCTATTGTTGGTACAACAGGATGGAATACGTGTGGTCTTTGTGATATATGTGGCATAGTGCTCTATGTGACACATGTGTGTCAGGCATTTACGTGTGATAAAATAAAATTAGGCAATCGGACGTCGCATCAGATATTGATGAATTGAAGCTGATTGTTGTAGGCAATTGCGTCCTAAAGTAGCGATGTCGCTGCAGCAGTATTCAACAATCTCACTGATCGGTTAGTATTCGTTCACTACTTTCAATTTTATACAGCGAATATTTACTATATGCTGGGATAAGCTCGCAGTGGGCGTGGACACTTCATTTTATTCGGAGATTGGGCGTAGGCAATTTGATTAGTTGCACAGTGGGCGTAGACAATTCATTTAAATCCAGATTGGGCGTAAGCAAATGATTTCTAATGCAGTTTAGGCGTAGACAATTGATTGTCAACAAATCTAGATTAGGCGTAGACATCATATGCAATTATGGATGTCTACGCCCAATCTGGATTTACATGAAATGTATACGCTCACTGTGTAGACGTATTCCTTATACCATAGGGTTTATTTTAGTATGCGCGTATAGGCAAATGCCGAATATCGTAGTATGCGCGTAGGCAAATGATTTGATGGTAGTCTGCGCGCATCGGCAAATTAATTAATGGTAGTTTGCGCGTAGGCTCGGCTCCCTCCAAATGATAAGCCCCAGCAGAACCTGATAATATATTTGCGTTCCTGCTCTCCCATAAGAGCAGCGTGTCCACGAAGGACATACATATATGTTGCTCGCCGCGGTTCTCGTCTTGGGGCGGCCTTGGTGTCGCGTTTGGATATGTTATATATTTATATTGAGGGATAAGTCTACATCGGGGGCCGACATCGCATTTCAATCCACATCGGGGGCAGACACCTTATTTTAATCCACATCGGGCAGACACTTCATTTTAATCCACATTGGCCCCCGACGATGTAAACTTATCCCGTATATTGAACATATATAAATATCATGTATATTTCTGAATATGAGATTCTGCTCGAATTTCGAGTTTCTGAATCATCATTATACTACGATATTACGACGGAAAGGGGGCTAAAAATGCATTTGTCAGTAAATTCATCATTGGTTGAAATGGTATACTTCCCCAGTCGTGATTATTCAATGAAGTATTGTAGAATGAAGATGAAGATTGTAAGCACGCACTCTCTCATTCATTCTATCTCGTGCAAATATGTATATGCACATTTCAACATTATTCGCAGCTGCTACAGTACATCACCTACGGAATATGTGCTGCGGTGCATGTTAACATTGACAGTTTAGTGAACTGTGACCGACAAATGCCGTATATCCAGCACTCACCACTGTAATATTTACTTGGCGAATGCTTTGGATTGCCCACAAGAAGCTATATTTTTTCGTTGATTGTTTCACATATGTTTGATACGCATGTTCTTACAGTCTGTTGCGGCCAGATTCAAATGAGCAGCACACACAAGTCAGGCGCATAAATGCGGGATGAAGCAATTCACTCAATACGCACAAACCCCGGTGGTCCCAACGGTCTCTAGGTACTCTTCGCCTGCCACTTGATATGTTCGAAATGAGTCGCGCATGGTGGAGAAGAGCTCCTGGTCGTCCCTGAAAGTCTGATCCACAACATGACCCGATCTTCCCGCGCCCATTACTTGCCAATTTTGATTTAGAAAATATGCTCGAACACATCTGCCATCGCAGCCATATTCTATCTCATGCCCTGTCACAGTATCACAAACCTTGATGGACTGATAGCTCAATGTGCCAAACCCTAGGGGTTGTACCCCTAATTTCCCCTCCAGCAATATGCCTCCCCAAGCCGTGGCATTGGTGTGTGCCAAGGATCCTTCGCTTCCCCTCTGCCAATGCCCTTCCCGTGCATGGCATTAGTGTGTGTCAAGTCTCCTTCGCCACGCTCTAGCGATGCGTTCTCCACGCCGCACAATTGGTGCAAAGCATGCTTCCCTCGCTCTCCACACCGCACCATTGGTGCGTGCCATGTCTCCCTTGCTCTCCACGACGCACCATTGGTGTAAACCAAATCTCCCTCGCTTTCCCTCTAGCGATGTGCTCTCTATGCCATGGCACCTATAACCCTAGCATGCATCTTGGGTCTTGATCAAACATGTGGCACACCTTTCCTTACGGTCCGCGAACCTTACCTTGGTATTTGCATTGATGAAGAATCCGAAGACACGACCTTGACGAGTGGTGATGCTGATCAAGTAATTCTGGGGGCCTTCAACGACATAGTCGAAGAACTGCCACTCCAAGTCACAGCCGCCCTCATCCATCCCCTCAGTAAGAAAGCAGCGCACCAGATTGTCCCAGTCACAGCCGCCGTCATCCATCCCCTCAGTAAGAAAGCAGCGCACCAGATTGCAGCTTGTCCACAGCATGCCATGTGGAACGTTTTTAAACTCATTAAACGTTTGATCAAGTGCGATCGAGGGCTAGCTCGCGATTTGTGGCTCACGGAACGCCAAGGACTCGTGCATTCGATCGCAAAGGTGGGTGGCTTTAACAAAGGTTTCCTTCGAGTCGCCAAGCAATTGTTCTCGGGGACGGATTACATGTATCGGTGCTGGCCGCATCCGATGACGAACCTTCTTCGTCCAGACAGCGGTATCAAGTTTCTGCGAAGACTCGTGGATAGATGCGAGTCAGGACAAAGCCGATGTTCGCATTCTGCGGGAGACAGTCACCATTTCTCCGAGGCGAAGAACGATGGTGAAGAAGACCACGAGGTCACCTCCACCTTACACTTACACTACCGTACACGACATTGCAACTGTAGACCAAATTACATGCAAAATTCGGCAATAACAGTGCCAATGTACAAGTTCTAACTGATTGTCTACGAGCCCTATAGTACTCACAGCGTGGGGGTTTCGGTATTAGCCCCATCAGGATAGATCCGAGTAAACCAAGGTTACATGATAGTTGCCACTAAGATCGACCTTTTCTAGCTTCTAGTATGTGTAACTTCCATAGCGTCGTCATCAAACTATGGCCAAACGGAGTCATACGCGGCGACTTCAAAAATCTCCATCCTCAACAATAGTCCTCACTCATATGATATCAGTGATTCTCATATCTGATGTCCAGCCACTCAAAATGAGGTCTCTGCTCTCCAGGAAGTTTTGCGATTGGGTTGTCGTACAAGTAGATTGGACCACCAACCCTAATATCACCGAAGCTCACGGGTAGTGAAGCTATCTTGTTGTTGGATAAGTCAAGGCAGCCTAATACGGAGATATTGCCGAAGTCCGCAGGCAGCGAAGCGATTTCATTGTCGTCAAAGCGCAGGTGACCCAAGACATTGATGTTGCAGAAGCCCTCGGGCAATGAGGTTAACTTGTTGTCGAACAAGAAAAGGCCACCCCCAATTGAAAGATCTCCAATACTATCTGGCAATGCCACCAGCTTGGGTGTTTTGTTGCACAACACCCACCTACGCCGTAGCCTGGAAGCGTCATTCTCGTCCCGAACCCAGGGATGGATGCCTTCTAACGCGGACTCCCTTGTGAGCCCTGGATTGAGCGCAAGCAAGTCGTCAACCACCTGATCAAAACTTGCTTTCTGCGCCATCGTTCTGGTCTCCTCGCGCAGCCTTCTGCTTTCCTTGCGCTCAAGCAGCGCACTCTTTGCAAGCAGCAACGAATTCTTAGAAGTGCAAGCGAACCTGAATAGCTCAGCATCACACAGCGATGCGAGCACGATGTCCAAGATCAGTGGCGGCAAGAGATCAAAGATTCTGCTATTCCTTATTACGCATCGGTGGCACTCTTTGGTACAGCGACGAATGCAGGCCTCTCCGTGCGCGCAGGCCATGCTCATGAGAAAATCAGACGCACGGCGCCACGTGGATTTCTTTTCAGCCATGCCACATATTCGGCATCTGGGGGCCATGCTTCTTTCGTGCTGTGACTGTCAGTGTACAAAAGCGTCCCAGTCAGGACGATGCAAAACCTCCGGCCATTTTCCAGCCAACTGCGGAGTGGCTTTGTATTTATCAAACCACGGGACCCACTAATGGGCGGGTAACTGGGGCGTGGCGGCAAGTTTTGCAACTTGGGCATGGCTTTTTTTTAATGGCGATGCTTGGGCCCATTGACCCCGCCCCTCCACTATCATCTGCAGTGCAGTTCTTGTAGGGAATGTCTTGTTCTTTGAAGTTGTGGAACAGGCGGTGAGCTGGGCCCAGTGGTAAGACTTTCTCCCAGTGGTAAATTGAGTACTCAACAAAAAGTCATTTCAAAAGTGAAAGGAAAAAGTTCAGGTTCGGCGGTTGGGCGTTACATCATTTAAGCGCTAGTCGATATTTATAAGAATTTTCTTCAAAACTGTGCGGAAAATCATGAACATCGGCTGATCGGCATAGCACACCATCACCAGCACCATCACGATCAGCAAGCAGCGTCATATCTGTTGTCCCTATCAACTTCTCTGGCTGAGACCACGAGCCTCCAGACGCGATTTTTTCCACTTTTTTAAGGATTTTTTATTTTTCTATATTACACCAGAGTTTACGAGCTGCTTTCCATTCTTGTCGTGTCGAAAATCGCGATCGGCCGCGCCGCGGCCGCAGCTCGTAAACTCTGGTCTCAGCCAGAGTACCTATCAGCTATCTCGCACCTACTGTAGAGCTAGTAGCAAAGTGCCAAGACCACCATCCAGCGAACATAGTAGATAGTTCGCTGTGGATGGATGACTCGGAGAGGATATCCCCCATATCGTAGCTAGAGAGGCCAACCGAAAAATCGATGTCGTCCGATCGTGAATTTTAGGGTATTGAAATGACCGTTAGATCAGTCTGATCATGGATATATATAATACCTTGCCCTATCCGAGGATTTTTTTAAAAATCACCCAAATTTTCTTTTGAAATTTTTCCTAGTCCTCCCCAAATTTTTTGCCAACCCAAAAAAGGGCCCTATATTTTTCAAAATTTTTCCATTTTTCTACCTAATTGCAAATTGATATAATATAAATTATAAGCCCCTCTAGACCTATGAGTCTGCACGCACGCAATAGGTTTTGCTTAGGCATCGCAATTGGGGTTTTGGGTTACCTTGCTTGTCGTTGCCAGCAAGGGCAAGGGGAAACAAGGCAACTAGAATGTGATGCTTCGTTATCGCAAATCCTATTACCGCGAACATGAAGCAAATAAGGTAGGTAGGAAAACAGTCAAAAGCCATGCACTGTGAGTGCGACTGTGATGCTGGATTCAGTGACCCGTAGGTCATAACTTACTCTGACTCCCGTTAGCTGTACCAGTACTCGTACAGTACTAGGTGACAGATCCCTAGGTCACATACACCTTATATTCGTTTAACTCTTATAATCAGTTGACACTTGTATGAAAAGTATTCAGTGACCGCCCCGATATAATACGTTATATTATATCTCACAGGTTATGGGGTATTACCCCGCTTTTATCACTGCTGACTTTGCCATGACTGGCTAAGCTTTTCCGCTTGGCGGGGCGTTGGGGCCTCGCGAGGTGTTGAATTGGCCACCTTAGGGCGTGCGGTTTGCACCATGTTGCGGTGAGATTTCGAGTTGGGACTTTCGGAGACTTCTTCGAGTGTCCGCGTTGGATTTTGTTTTCGACTGGGCTTGATCACCCCTGTCAACATCTCCTTGGCCGTCGCGTATACGACTTCGTTGATTTCGTTCGACCCCATCTTCTCCTTGCTCCGCAACTGCATTTCGGTCGCCCGCCACCTTACAATTTGCACCTCGCCTTTTCCCCAACCCCCCTCCTATAGGAATTTATTCTGATGACTTCGTCCTCCGTTGGTACACCGGCCGTGGGCGCTAGAATGCGCCTAGATTCAATTTTTGCTAGGAACGTGGGTGCTCGCTATAAGAGCACCCCACAGTCAGCGAGTGTCGCGCTCGCTGCTGCTGACAAGACACGCGGCAATGCCGTGTTGCAATCATCTTGGGACATTGACGTTGTGAAGCGTGTTGCGAAGGACACCTTAGGTACGAAGGCGTCTTCATTTTCCGGGAATGAGCCGCATCGACAACTTCTTTGGGACTCCTTGGTGACTGCCTTGGAGGCTTCCTTTGTCAACAAGGGCAACGCCAACGAGGACATCTTTGACCTCGTGGACGTCACCAAAGAAGTTCACCCGATCTTCAACGACATTTTGCTTCGTGCGTTGGTCTCTTTGACAACGCCCCACTCTCCAGCTCGAAGGTGGGTTGACGCTTCGGCTCGGATCTCTCCGCGCGACGGTAAGCGTGCCCTCCTTGAGGTGACCAAGCGGCTGCTGCCGCCTGGGCATCGGCCGCTCCGCCATCACGAAGAGCTCTTAAGCATTTCTTTTGGGTCCTCTGTTGACCCAGAGCCTTTAGTGGCCCAATTTGACGAGTGTCTTAAGGCTATCGCGGCTAGCGGAGCGGGTCCCCTGGACGACGAAGCAGCCAAGAGGCAGCTCCTGGCAGCGCTGGACGCCGACTTTTACAAGGAGGTGATCACCCCGCTTCGCCTGGACACCGAGTTGGCGAAGGTGAGCATCGAAGAGGTTTACACGCACATTCTAGAGGTGTGGTGGTGTGCAAACCCTAATGGCCCTCCCACCCGCCCCAAGGCAGCCGCGCCTATCCCGACGCACACGCCTCTCGGATTGGCTTACGCAGGCGGGGAGCCGGGTGACGTCTCGGGCTTCCTCGAGGAGTTCGCTCGCATCATTGGTGAGGCCTCTGCCCTACTTGCCTCACTCCGTCATGAAGAGCGCGAGACTACACGGGACACGCCGCCGCCACGGAATGATTCCCACCGTCCGCATGGGGGCGGTGGTGTGAGGTTTCCACCGTCCAAGTGGCGTGATGAGCGGAACCGTCGGACCGACGGTAAATATCACGGGCGTAATCGTCACGTGGGGTGGAAACACCGCTTCGGAGCGTCCCCACTCCCGAAGGGCGGGAATTGGCCTCAAGGTATTAGGTGCTGAAATCTGTATAGGCAGCCCTGACTGGGAGTCCCGGTCAGGCCCCTATGACAGACTCCTAGGACCAACACTGGACTGCTGACTGATCTATAGGTTCGTGCTGTGACACACGCTGTGTCACAGGTAGGCTAGACTCCGAAACCGTCCGAGACCGTTCCGGGTATATCTAGCTTAGGGTTTATTTATCTTATGAGTTTATCCACACAGTTCGGGAGTTTCTGATATCTAGTGAACTAGGATATTCCAGTAGGTCGTGGCCCCATCCACGCTTTTATTCCACTTGCTGATTTGGCCATGATTGGCTAAACGGCCGCTTGGAGAGGTGGTGCGCGCATGCGCGTTTGGGTGCGACTAGGAATTATGGTATGAATTGTTTGCGGTAAGCAACTGTGAGTGGCGGCCATGGGGACCGCGCCTCGTTACGGACTAGTCTTAGCAAAGTTCGGATCCAGTTTTGCACCAGCACTGGCCCTGCTGGTTACTGTTTTCTGGGCTGGTGTTCGCGACACCTTCGACTTCGACGACATCTTCGAGTGCCCCTCGCCGCTCCGCTCTCTCAGCTTCTCTCCGCTGCTGACCATTACCATTTTTCCGCTACCACACCCAACCGCACGACTGCGTACCACCTCCCCTCTGGCTTTTCAGAGTATGGGCATGTTGACCCGAGCGAAGAAGTCCCTGGACAGGGACAGTGACATCGACGCCTCACTGAGGCTATTAGACGGGGTTCGGAACAGTCCGACGGTGCGTACGCCAACTGTTCCGACCCCCGCTCCGAATTCCAACGAAGATGCAGACGTGGCGACCAGGAAGTACTTGCAGGAGCAGAGCAAGCTGGTTGACGAAGTCTACAAGGCGCGTCTTCACCGCCAGTGGGCCAAGGGTATCCGCGAGGATGTCCTTGGTGACAAAAAGCACCATTTTCGCGGTACGGACGACGCTGGCCTCCTCTCCGAGCTGGTGGTGCAGCTGCGTACGGAGTTTCATTCGCTGGGCTGGAGCTGGCATCTTTTGACCTCGACGACCCTCTGGCTCGTGTGGTGACCAAGGTCAACGGCTTGCTCTACGACGTTCTGGCTCTGGTTGTCGAGAAGCACAGCAACGCCTACGTCTGGCTGACTGGCACCGACGCCTCGTCTGACCGTGATGGACGGCGAGCTCTTGTGGACATCATCAAGGGCTGCGTGCCGGTGGCGCTACGTGAGTCGCACCAGGAGGAGCACGCCGCGTTACGTTATCCCGCAGACACTGACCCGCAGCCCATCTTGGCTCGGGAACAGCGTCTGGTGCGGGATAACAAAGCTACGGACTGGACGCCCACCGAGGAGACCAGGAAGCTCTCCATGTACAACCGGCTGGACCCGGTGTTTTACACCGCGGTCAAGGTGCGGTATCCTCTCGCGGCCGACCTCGCGCATGTCTCCTTGGCATCTCTCCGCTCCCTTGTGGTGGAGATCTATCAGGCTTGGGCGCAGACGGGGACGGGGAAGGCGGTTTCGGGCAAGAGCGGCATCTCTGCGCAGCTCTCCAGCACGGAGTACGGCGCCCTCCTCAACAAGATCAACGAGCTCCAGGATTTGCTGCGGCAACAGCGCGGGACGGATGCGCCACCGGCGCAGCAGCAGCGTCAGCAGCCGCAGCGGCAGCAGCGGCAGCAGCAGCAGCGCGGTACGCAGCGGGGGTTCCGTGTCGGCACGCACCCGTTGCCGCCGGTCGGTTTTGACCGTGACGATCAGAAGGCGAAGCCTTTTTGCGGGAAATGCAAAAAGGCGGGGAAAGGTGAGCAGTACCATTTCTACCGCGACTGTCCGTTGGGCGGGCGTCAGCATCCCCCGCACTCGGCCGCGGCATTCTGCATTCCCATTGACGAGGAGGACGCGGAGGGGGTGCGTGCATTGGCCATGTGTGCCCTGTTCCAGCAGGCGGCGGATGATGGGGCCGAGGCTTTTGCCACTGCGGCATCTACGTACGGGCCGCCTGCGGTACTCTGTGCGGGTGCGGTGGGCGGGATCGACGTGTCCGCCTACGGCTTCACGGTAGAGCCGCAGCAGCCTGCTGACGAGCCCGCAGGTGACGACATTCATCAGCGGCTGGACGATCTAGCCGCGGAGGTCCATGCCGCGGCAAACTGCAAGGTGCACTACACCCACGCATCCTTCCCACCACCGGCGGTTCTCGAGCCGCATGCATCGGCTCTGGTGTGCGGCCCCGCGGCAGCGGGGAACATGCCGGAGGAGCAGGTTCCGGCAGGTGGTGCGGCGGCATCGGCATCCGCCGTGCCGGCCCCTGCTATACCTGTCTCGCAGGAGGAGGATGTGAAGCCCGTGCCGCTTCAATCGGCGCGGGTAACTGCCACGACGGACGGTGAGTTCCCTGGGTTCGTTCAGACTGTCAACCACGCCGCCATCGCGCCGGTTGACCTCACCGGCTACGACACCGACGACTACGAGGACTTTGCCGACGGCAGCTTCCGGCTGAAGCCGCGGGGTTCGCCTCCGTCGGCCAATCATGTTTCCGGGCCGCCCGTAGACGAGCAGAGGTCCTACGGTTGTGGGAAGCCGCCCTGGGGCTTTCCTGCCACGGTTGGGCCGTGGGGAATTCCTTTCCTCCTTTCCCTCGTTCTTTGCATCTCGATCATGGGGGTGGCAGCTGTGCCCGATGCTCAGTCGGCTGCGGGATTGCCTTCGCCTGGTGGTGATCCTCTTGGGAGACTCCGTCAATTTTCTCCACGAATGAATTTGTTGAATCCGTGATCCCGGCTCAGGGTTTCTTTGTGGCTGACAATGTGCCACCGCTTGAGCCGCCTGAGCCCCCTGACATCTTTCAGGATCTTGCTCAGGCAGATTTGAGCTTCGACATGGCCTTCTTCTACGGTGTGGCTCTGCATGAGAGAGGTCCTTTCGGGAACCCTCCCTTCGGGTCCGACTTGATTGAGACCACAGCTGGCTACTTTGGTGCTGTCGATTGACTTCTTGTTCACTCTGGATGCACACCAACATGGTGGTGTGCGGAACTCCGGTGACTTCAACAATTTTCTGGTTTATGCTTTTGCTTTTGACATCTACAAGTTACATTCTGGCTTGCTAGCTCGGTGCCTTTCAGTTGTTTAGCGGGTGCACAATGCCCGTAGGTTTCTGCACCTGTGCTAGCTAGAGGGTTTCCAATTTGTGTTTCAGAATTGCACAGTTGGATTAGCAGTTAGGTCTGTCAACCTGGCTCCTGCCCTAACTTATCTTACATTATCTGACTCTCCTAGACAGTCACCACCCACAGTGCTGGGGTGGTGTGCTGAAATCTGTATAGGCAGCCCTGACTGGGAGTCCCGGTCAGGCCCCTATGACAGACTCCTAGGACCAACACTGGACTGCTGACTGATCTATAGGTTCGTGCTGTGACACACGCTGTGTCACAGGTAGGCTAGACTCCGAAACCGTCCGAGACCGTTCCGGGTATATCTAGCTTAGGGTTGATTTATCTGAGGAGTTTATCCACACAGTTCGGGAGTTTCTGATATCTAGTGAACTAGGATATTCCAGTATTAGGGCACAAGGTGCTAGGAGCATCTCGTTTCACTCCGCATCCTCGGCCTTCGTACAGGAATGCCCGCTCTGCCCTGGACACTTTCACGACACTGCACGTTGCCCTGAGGTGTGTGGTTCGTGCGATGTTGACCTGCGGGATGCCGCCATGGACTTGGACGAGGTGGTGTCGGCCTTCCAGACGGCCTTCGACAACGAGAACGACGAAGAATTCGCTGACCTGTGCCACGAGCACGACCGACCACTGGTGCGTACCGACCTTGAGCCCTTCACCTACCCGGTGCGGCACGACGTGGGATTGCGTGCCCACTATGCGGGCTTGGGTCATGGTGCTTCGGGCGACGGCATGGAGAGTGTGCTGTCGGATGCACGGGGCGTCCTCGAGTCCCTGCGGTCTGCGGCTACGGCTGCGCAGGTCGGTGGTGCTGGTGCAGCTGGTAAGCAACCACCGCTGCACATCGGCACTTTGTCTGTGCCGCAGGTGGTGTGCGATGCGCCACCACCTACCAATCATGAGATCGACGCTGGGCTACAACCGGTTTCGGCATCGGACCCCGCTTCTTTCGGGTCACCTTTCGAGGAACCACTGCGAGTGTCTTTTATGGACCGGGTAATGCCCACATGCTCTAACCCCTCCCTTAAATTGTGCTCGATTGACTCGGATCACGAGCCGATTCACATGGGTGCGCTTTCCGTGATCGACGATAACGACAGCTCTGACGGTTATTCCTTTTCCGGAGACGAGATTCACTCGGCCCCGCCGGCTACACGGTCACGTGTCGGTGTGGCAACATTGCCGAGATTCTTCTCCTTTGCATCTCTAGCCCTGCCCGCACTCATGTGTCTTACATGTGTGTCAGCGGTTCAGGGTTCGGTGGTGCTCGATCGAGCGCCTGAATTCACCGCAGCGGTGCATCCCATTGGGGTGACTGCCGACAGTCTGTCTGACTTGTCGTACTGTTTTACTTTCGGCAGTTCTTTTCCTTCTGAGGTTTCGGCAGGTTTGAATTCTGATTTTAAATTTTCGGGATTCCTAATTTTGCTCTACGAATCTTTTCCTGCCTCTGGCTTCTGGTCTTGGCTTCTGGATTATGGTTCTGGCTTCTGGTTCTGGACTCTGGCTTCTGGACTCTGGTTCTGGATTATGACTTCTGGGCTCTGGTTCTGGTTGAACATCTTTGACACTGACAACTTCTTCAACTCTGGTGAACTCTGCAACTTTGTAGACCACTTTGAAAGTGGCTGAGTATCCGCAAGGTAAGATTGAGCTGTAGGAACTTAGCTTGAAGGCAGTATCCTAGCAGCAGTTTTAGGAAGGGACCGCCCTGGCTAAAGCACAGGCCACCCTCTAGCAGTTTCCAGCTCCTAGCTGTTTGTTGTTTCGGAACAATTTGCTTTGTCTGTGCTCCGCTCTCTGCCACCTGTAACAGCACTATGTACAGTCACAGGGTGGTGTGCTGGATTCAGTGACCCGTAGGTCATAACTTACTCTGACTCCCGTTAGCTGTACCAGTACTCGTACAGTACTAGGTGACAGATCTCTAGGTCACAGACACCTTATATTCGTTTAACTCTTATAATCAGTTGACACTTGTATGAAAAGTATTCAGTGACCGCCCCGATATAATACGTTATATTATATCTCACATGTGAGCCGATTCTGAGGACGGGAACCTTCGTTGTTCGACCTGCTCCTCGATATCGTCAACAAGACCGGGAGCAAGGTGCACTTCGCGCAAGGTCTCAGGGCCGCTCCCGGTGACGGTCATAAATTCATCGCAAGATTCGTCGTCGGAAGACCCGTACTCGCCAAGAAGACCTGCTAGACCTAGAGAAGACATCTTACTGTGCGTGACACTCGACTGTTTACTCAAACTAGAATAAAGAGTTAAAGACTAGAGGGTGCATATCGCGTTGTGCGTGGAATCGTTAGATCGGACGCACGAGACACACTTGAGGTACCGAATGGTGTTTCGCACGTTGGATGCATTGTAGGCTATGTTGGCCCAGATGGCTATTACCCTTCGGGTGGCTTAAGCCACCCTAACAGCGATTTAGGGTGGCTTAAGCCACCTTAACGTTTTCAATTATTGCGCGGGAGCTATCGGTACCGGAAACTAGATTTTTTTAGCTCAAAATGACGGCGACAATGTCTTCTTTTAGACACTATATGCACTATTCGGCGAGCCCAAGTTCCCGGTGAGCAATTTTGGGAAGTATCCAAGAGGGTGAAACATTTAGTTAATTTTGAGCGATTTCGCCGGTTTTTGCATACCCATGCTACTTCAACCGAGATTTTGGGGGCCAAGATGACCTCGGATCAAACTTTTGGCAACACACTGCAGAAAGAGCAGCTCGAGATCTTGACATCATAGGTCTCCAAATTTTGAAAAGCGCCTTCGAGGAAGCCCCCGTGAGCTAATTGGCCTAAGGTGGCTTAAGCCATCTTAAGGAAAATTGGGAAATACCCACCCTACTTCAACCGAAATTTTGAGGGTCAAGATGAACTCAGATCAAACTTTTGATAAGACACTGCAGAAAGAGCAGCTCAAGATCTTGACGACACAGGTCTCCAAATTTTGAAAGCACCGCCGAGGAAGCCCCAATGATCCCTTCAAGTAAAGGTGGCTTAAGCCACCTTAAGCTGCGGGTAATAAGCACAGATGCCGTCAGTCGACCACTGGACCCGCCCATGGCAGTTTTTTTTTTTTTTGAAATTTTGACATATTTTGAATTTAGACCCCATATTTTTCGAAAATTTTGACATTTTTTTTGGGTTAAATATCCGCCCAAATTTTGAATAAAATTTTTCAAAATCCTCGGAAGGCCCAAATAATACCCGTGTGTGATTCCGAGGGGAAGATCGTTTTTTTTAGTAATTTCTACCTCTTTTTTGGCCCCTTTTTAGGGAATTATGCACAGTGTTTAGGTGTCCCGTTTTCGTAGCCCCGGATTTTGTTTTTTACACTGTTAACGTGGCGAGTTGCAGTTTTTTTCATTTTCGATTCGAATTGGTCGACATTGCTGGATTTAGTGCACCGTAGGTCATAACTTGCATGACTCCGTTCGACTGTAACAGTACTCGTACAGTACTTGGTGACCGATACCTAGGTCACAGATGCATTATATATTCGTTTATCTTTATAATCAGTTTACACTTGTATGAAAACTACTCAGTGACCACCCGATATATTACAGTATAATATATCTCACAGGTTATGCGCCACCAACTGCCAATCACGAGATCGACGCTGGGCTCCACCCGGTTTCGGCATCGGACCCTGTGCTGGATCTGACACTGTGACACTCAAAACTGTCACATGTCACTTCCTATGGTAGGCTGGGTGACCGTCACCAGTAGACGGGAAACACCCGTTAGGTATTTATGTATGCTTCTGATTTATCTATCACACTTTTACCGTTCTGATTCCGTAACCCTTAACTCAGGGTTTATCTCTCAGTTAGATATATATTACCGACGAACCATATATCTGCCAGGTTTGGCCCCACTTGCGCTTTGTTTAGCCACTGCGAGATTGCCACCATGAGTGGCTAAGCTCGGACGCCTGGGATGGAGTGAGGTGCTCCACGCGTGAGAGTGTCGGCAGTCGCGGGTATGGCCTAAATTTTATGGGTTGATTTACGGCACGCCGCACCGGTTGGAGAAAGATTTTCTACGGGTCTTAACGTTGGATTGGTTTGCGTTTTCTGGTTGGATCCCACACCGTTGCGTATTGGCCGCCGCTACCACACGACTTCCCGGAATCATTTGATCTCTCACGGCTGCCGTATCGGCGACCCGCGCGTTTCTTGGCCGCCCGAGACTGCCGCACATCTCACGTTCCATTGCCTCACTCCGCCCCTTCAGTCCTTCTCAAGATGGTTGCTTCTACTCGAGCCACCGCTAGCATGGCGAATCGCCGACGCGCACTAGCCACGATTTTTGATTCAGCAGCTGCGAGACACGCCAACACTCCAGCCACGCCGCCGGCAGCTCAGCCGGCTGCCAATTCAGCGGGTGCTGCGTTCCTGGCCTCGGTGCGTACGCTTCAACGGGAGCACTTCGACATGAAGGTCTCCAAGTCCGTTCGCCAAAAGTTATTCGAGGACAAGAACGGGCGATTTTCCGGGACTGAGTGCCACGCGTCCGCGCTCTTCGCCAGGATGGTCTCTGCGCTGCAGACAGCATTTGTCACGGAGGACATTGGTTTCGCACCCCTTTTCCTACTGGACGATGCTACCCTCCCCGTCCGCGTGGAGGCCAACACCTTATTGTTCTCCACGCTCGAGCTCATGGTTGACCCCGCGTCGCCAGCAGCGGACTGGATGGACTCCTCGCACTCCACGTTCCCGAACGACGGTAAGCGGGTGCTGCTTGAGTTTGCCCGCCGCATGATCCCGGCGGGTGACCCCTTTCAGGGCCAGGCAGACATGTTGGGCATCCGCATCTCTGCGGGCGTGGACCCGCATGACAAGATCAGCGACTTCAACGCCGCTCTGAAGGCTGCGAGGACGCGGGCGACACTCCACGATGAGGACGTGAAGGCGCTGTTCATTAAGTCCCTCGACACCGTCTTCTACCAGCCGGTGGTGTCGCGGTTGCTTCTCCATGATCAACGAGCCGCTCACGACCTCCTCACGGTTCAACAATGGGTGCGTGAATGCTACTCCGAGCACGTGCGGGCGGGCACCGCCACGGCGTCCGCACACCGCTACTCTCACGGCACGCATTTCATGTATCATATATTACCGACGAACCATATATCTGCCACCCTGCTTCTTTCGGGTCCCCTTTCCAGGAACCACTCCATGTCTCTTTTATGGACCGGGTAATGCCGGCATGCTCTAACACATCCCTTAAGTTGTGCTCAATTGACTCGGTTCACGAGTCGATTCACCCGGGAGAGCTTTCCGTGATCGACGATGACGACGACTCCGACGGTTTTTCTTATTCCGGAGACGAGATTCCCTCGGCCCCACCGGCTACACGGTCACGTGTCGGCGTGGCAACATCGCCGAGGGTCTTCTCTTTTGCATCTCTAGCTCTGCCCGCTCATGTGTCTTGCATGTGTGTCAGCGGTTCAGGGTTCGGTGGTGCTCGATCGAGACCCTGAATTCACCACAGCAGTACATCCCACTGGGGTGACTGCCAACAGTTTGTCAACTTTGCCGTACACTCTTCCTTTCGGCATTCCTTTTCCTTCTGTGGTTTCGGCAGGCTTGGGTTCAGATTTTCACTTTTCAGGATTTCTAAATTTGTTCTACGAATCTTCTACTGGTTCTGGCTTCTGGTCTTGGCTTCTGGATTATGGTTCGGGCTTCTGGTTCTGGACACTGGGCTCTGGACTCTGGTTCTGGATTATGGCTTCTGGACTCTGGTTCTGGTTGAACATCTTTGACGCTAACAACTTCTTCAACTCTGGTGAACTCTGCAGCTTTGTAGACCACTTTGAAAGTGGCTGAGTGGCTTTGAGTTTGAGTTGTAGGAACTTAGCTTGTGAGCGGTATCCTAGCAGCAGTTTTAGACAGGGACCGCCCTGGCTAAAGCACAGGCCTCCCTCTAGCAGTTTCCAGCTACAAGCTGTTTGTTGTTTCGGAACATTTGGCTTTATCTGTGAGCCGCTCTCTGCCACCTGAACAGCACTCTGTACAGTTACAGGGTGGTGTGCTGGATTCAGTGCACCGTAGGTCATAACTTGCATGACTCCGTTCGACTGTACCAGTACTCGTACAGTACTTGGTAACAGATACCTAGGTCACAGATGCATTATATATTCGTTTATCTTTATAATCAGTTTACACTTGTATGAAAACTACTCAGTGACCACCCGATATATTACAGTATAATATATCTCACAGACATACCGAATTTCAATGGAAATCCGAGCTCGATTCAGAAAAACTGCATGCTCACGAACGATTACTCGTGCCATCGGAACTCTGACTCTCTGATTCTCTCTCTGATTCGGGTAATCGAAAATCGGAAGCTCCAGAGTCCTCGACTTCACGGAGGACCGCCGAAACTCGAGAGCTCAACCGTTCGCTGTCAGCGCAAGCGAACGTTGCTTCAGGCTCTGAAAAAAGCTTTCCGCTGTATGTAGGCCTTACAAGCGTGCTTCATTGTGACGCATCTTTTAATCTGTTTACATATATTATCCTGTGGATAACATTATTGACAGGTAGTTATCATCCATACGGAGTGGCGCTGTTTCAATCGGAACAACGCCTACGGAAATCGGAACCGACTTGGGTCACTTCCGATTACCGCAGTTTTCAAGATGCGTGCAAAGCGGCATGCTGCTACATTGAGAGCGTATATACGGTAATAATACCTTCAGGAACCATATGCATATAATTTTTTAGCTTCTAGAACCTATTCCCGCCATGATCGCAGGAGTTTTGGACGCGGATGGCACGATGAGGTCCATCTCTAAAAAAAAGCGAACAACCCATCCGCGCGAATGCACCTGACCTCTGTGCGTGACCGGTGCAATACACTCCAAACCTTGTTCAGTTTGAAGGTAACGAAGGTCACCCGTAAAGGTTCCCCAGGTCGCGGCGACATCCAACAACAAGGGGTGGACCGCAAATGGCAAAGTTTTCCATTTTTGGGGGCGGCTTTTGACTCGCTGGACCAAAACAGGTTTTGAAAATATCATGTTGTTCCTCAGTGACCAAGGAACAACGTGGTGTATTTCTATCATGCAATAGAAAATTCTCGCACAGAGGTCAGACGCAAGCAGCCGCCATTTTATAGTGTGAAACCAAAGTGAAACTCGAGTTGTGAGCGTGAAGGTAAAAAACCAGACGCGATTGACCACGAATTCCAGTGGTGAAAATGTAAAATCGTGGTCGATCGAGCGCTGGCCTCTCTATCGTAGCGGTATCCGCCGAAACGACAGGCAACAAAAAAAATAAGAAAAAAAATAAGGAGACACCCGTATACGGGGTGTGGGGCTTTTTGAGTCCCCTTGACTCTTATTCAATTTCCTTCAATCTGGCTTGTTGTCCACGTGTTTCCTGTATAGTCTGTTGAGGCTTACTTGCGTATCTTGTCGCGAGGTCATGTACTTTTCTGAGGAGGTGTAACGCTTCCTGTTTGTCGAATCCTAGGTGCTTGGTCGGTATCTTTTCCGTGTGTTCGTATATCGTTCCTGTATTTCCGAATACCATTACATGTAGTGCTACTTTGTACCCATATCGAGCTCCAAGAGTTTTACTAGTTTTACTAGTTTTACTAGACCGCAGCAAATTGTGTGAACACAACCGTGAGCGTACAGTATATACCCCGGCGATCAATGCCAGCGCGCCAGTCCGATCAAGAAGGCACGTAGCCTCGCGCTAGCATAGTAACGACTGGGCGCACTAATTTCCATATATCGTTTTCGCGGGATCACGACACACATGTATCCCGACTTATATATGTGCGTGCGTTCGTGTGTGCGCGCGCGCGAGTGTCCCGACTTATTACGCAGAGATTTGTCACACGTGCTTTGGAGTTTGAGATGCTAGCCAGTGGATGTTTTGAACAAGCCGACATCGCTTTTGAGCACGAAACATATTTTATTGAAGCATCATCCGCCCCTGCGGCGCTGCCCACCCGGCGGCGCTGCGGTCCCGCGCCCCCCCCAGCCGCGGCGTTGTTCTCGCTCAGCGCGCTCTGGCGCGGCGGGCGCGTGGAATGCCGAACTCGTGCTCCTCGACGGACAGCGTGTATGATCTGAAAGAGTTGCTGTGAAATACGTCCCCCACAGTCCGCACTGAGCTTTGAGGGCCCCTCATTAGGACGTGCATTTGCAGCCTTTTCGATGCTGAATCCGCCCACCACTTGGAACTTGGTGCTGCAAGGTGTATCTATTCGGGAATATAAAATTGGTCACCCAGGGGGAAAACCCTTATGGCGTATTTGAGAATATTGCTTTCTGCATGAGACACACGACAGCCGGACGGCCGCGGGCACACGACAGCGACAGATCATCAGGCGGAGAATCCAGCCTTCATCGTTCCTGTTCCACCACAACCACATACCCGATCGACACGAAAAAAATAAATTGTTAATTTCAGTGTTCAGAAATCAGAATGCGATCCAACGAGGGATACTTGTCACCGGACCGATCGAATACAACAAATCCGCATTCATGTCGAATTCATCTGCCAATGATATACGATGAATCCATTATACACATGATGTCTATAACAATCAATACTTATCATTATATCCTGCCTTGTTGAGCGCTACAAACCCAGAAGGCAGATGTGGATATATTACGACGGAAGGGGGGGGAATGGTTTTGTCAGCGAAATCATCATTAGTCGAAATATTAGTAGTATATATATATATATACTTTGCATTTATATTACTGTTTAAACTGATGTTACTAGCGCAATACAGATACGGCAAGATACATAATAGATCTATCGCCATGTAATATATATGACCTACACTGTCACTGTGTCACAATCGTGTCGCATTTTCGTTTTTTGATTTTCAATTCTGCAATACCCTCGAGACATGACCGCCTGCGCCTCGTCGTCGCGCGTTCCGGCTCTCTCATAAGAGCAGCGTGTCCACGAAGGACATACATATATGTTGCTCGCCGCGGTTCTCGTCTTCGGGCGGCCTCGGTGTCGTTTGAGCCTTGACTCACCTGGATATGTTATATATGTATATTGAACATATATAAATATCATGTATATTTCTGAATATGAGATTCTGCTCGAATTTTGAGTTTCTGAATCATCGTTATACTACGATATTACGACGGAAAGGGGGCTAATTTGTCAGTAAATTCATCATTGGTCGAATTGTTATACTTCCCAAGTCGTGATTATTCAATGAAGTATTGTAGAATGAAGATGAAGAATTTAAGCACGCACTCTCTCATTCATTCTATCTCGTGCAAATATGTATATGCATATTTCATCATTATTCGCAGCTGCTACAGTGTGCCAGGGGCACGACGACAGATGCTCGGAGATATGTTTTTGATTGAACGTGCAAAGGTACACAATTCGGATTTTTATAATATACTGGATCAGGGCCAGATTGAGGTACAAACGATAATTCGGTTCCGAGTTCTGCAGGCTAAACACTTCTCAAGTGCTCTACTTATTCACTCGTCACTCAGGTTGCAGGGTCAACCACTCGAGAGCCGATGTCACACTTCGGCTCAACGTTCAGTTCCCGATCCGATCTCATTTCTAATTCCGATTCGTCATTCTCGATTCAGATGTTATGCCAACAGGCTGACACGATGACTGCCCCACAGTACTGTCATACTACTGTACTGTCATACTGTCATACTGTCATAGCGTCATACTGTCATACTGTCATAACCTTAATATCTGATATTCGATTTCATTGTCTTTTCAACCCCGATGCGAATCTGACCATTCTTCGAGGGTCTGACTGAGTTCCACGATGACACCCCCACAGTACTGTCATACTACTATAGTGTCATACTGTCATACTGTCATAGTGTCATAGTGTCTGTCATACCCCGGACATCTGGTATTCATTCTCATCGTGATTTCAAGCCCAATTTCACTGTCATCGTGCCAATCCCAGATTACCCCCGATGACACACATACGGACGCATAGACATATCGGCTCACGCTGTGCCTCCGGGCACAACTCTCCCCCCCTTAGGAGTGGTCTACCTCCTGGGATCACTCCGCTAAGGTACCCATCTAAGTTCCAGTTCTTAGGTTCTCTGGTTCCTTGCTGTTTCCAGTTCTTAGGTTCTCTGGTTCCTCTTCGAGCATAGTTCGCCTGCCGCTACCAGGGCACCACTTTCAAGAAGAAGGGTGCCACTTGGAATCTAAAGCGGGTCTTCAGTGTCGCGGAGGCGTAAATGTCGGAAAAGTTGTCGTAGCAGGAGTGCTGGTACGGGGTATACACTCGCAGATCGACCTGCTCCAGTCTGCTGCGGGTGAGGTCCAAGCTGAGCAGTCTCTGGGTGAGCACCGGTTGCCCATCTGCACGCACACGGTGTTGAAGTAGTACAGCGTAGCAGGGGCGAGGGTGGTGCTGAGTTCGTCCATATGCAGGTGGGTTTCATGTACTGCGTACCATACATGCAGTAGGTACACACCAGCGGTGGGGGAAGCTGGCGCATCATAGGGCGAAGCCGTAGTGCGTTAGGGAAGCGACCTCTGGGGTTTTCCATGAACCAATGTTTTGGCTCTAGGTAGTCAATGATCTGCAATGCTCGTCGTACGATTTTGTCAGCCTGGGGAAGGTCAGGGGGTCCACCAGTGGTGCGCGCTTGACTGTACTGCCTGCAGGGGGGACTTGCCCAAATAACATCGAAGAATCCAGGCGGGTATTGCTGTAGTCCCATTGCAGGATGTCACACACATGAGTGGGTTGCCAGATATGCCCGGAGTCGAGGGTCACCACTGAGGCGGAGGGGAAGCAATTTAGGAATTCCCTCTCTACTGAGCCAGTACCGCTGAAAAGTACGAGAATCCTGGGCGTGCGGGTTGTTTTTGCCTGTATTGCCAGCAGCTCTGTCACCAGTGCCAACGACCCATCTTCCACGCGCTCCTGGCGTTCCCACGGCAGGGGGATATCATCTTCCATCTGTTCGAGCTGGTCCAGTTCATCGCAGGGATTGGTGATGAGGTGGGCCAGTGTCATTCCGGCTTGAGCGGAGTGGCGGCCACGCTGCTCGCGTCGCCGAGTGGCTTCGTCGCGGACTTGCGCTTCCATGTGCAGTCTCGCTTGCTCGAATTCACGAAGTTGTTGAAGTGGACTTCCGCGTTCAAGTTTGTCACGCGTCCTCCATTGGTCGTGAGCTTTGGAGTAGCCAGTCCAGCGAACCTTCCACTCTTCCACCTCCTTTCCTCGAACAGACCGCACTCGACGTGCAAGGATGCGCTCAACGTGTGCTTCCTTCTGACCGTCCACTACCACCTCTTCAGGTACTGCTAGGTGATCGCGTGCGGCAAAAGCATCTTGACCGCTGGTGTACGGTTTGAGGCGATGTTTAGCGAACACGTCGTGAATCCGCCAGTGAGGAGGGAGGCGTAGGCGGTAGGCTACTGGAGCTCCTCTGTCGGCCTCGGGCATGGTCATCTGTATATCGCTGAAGAAGCGTTCGGTCACAGGAACTGGTCCATGCCAGCGCTTGGTCAGTTTCCTACAGATGGAACGATCCATCACCTTCTCCGTAAGGTGTTTCGCCTCTATCCAGACCAGATCTCCAACAGCATACTCCCGCTGCCCGTGTCTGCGATCAAACTGTTCGCGCTGTCGCTGTTGAGCCAGCTCCAACCGCTGCCTGGCGTCCCGCAGCTGCGACGAAAATTTCACAGCCACTTCGTGTGCGGTGCCTACTCCCCCAGTTCGTCGTCCAGCGGTGGACTGCGCGGCCTCCAGGAAAAGATCCAACTGCGACAGCGGCGAGAACCCGAACACCAGTTCAAACGGCGTGAAGCCAGTAGATTCACTCCTGGAGTCATTGATCGCGAACTCCACGTTAGTGGTGAACAGATCCCAGTCCTCCACATTGGCGTCAACAAAGGACCTGAGCATGTCCTCAATAACCCTGTTGCTGTGTTCCGCCTGGCCGTCAGACCGAGGGTTGTACGGCGTGGTACGAGCCACTTTTACACCCATCAGTCTCGTGAGTTCCTGCCAGAAAGCATCTTGAAACCGCGGGTCACGATCAGAGACAATCTTCATAGGCGCGCCATGTAAGCGCCACACCGAGTCAAAGTAGATTCTGGCCACCACAGCTGCGGAGCTGTCGCCGAAGTTCATCGGCACAACGTGGACCATTTTCGTCAGCTTGCAGGTGAAGGCCACGAAAGCATCATTGCCCCTCTCTGATACCGGCAGGCCGGTGACGAAGTCCACCGCGACATCCTGCCATGGCCTGTTCGGGATGCTGTGAGGGTTTAGCAACCCATCCGGGTAAGTTCCCCGCGGCCTCACTGATTGGCACACTGCGCAGGATGCAACCCAGGTGCCCACATCTTCCGCGGCACCACGCCAATAGAAGCGTCGCAGCACCCTCTCCAGAGTCTTGTCTCGCCCAGTATGGCCTGAGGACAATGACTCATGAGCATGGCGAATCACTACTTCTCGAAGTGGAGAGTCCTCCCCCAGCACCAACTGATATCTCCCTGCTGCGGTCCTCCAAACCACTTCACCCACCAGCCTGAAGTCCTGTAGGCATTGGTGTGGTGCCGCCTTCACTTTCTCTCCGCAGCGAACGAAGTGTCCCCTCTCGGGTGTACTCCGCTTTCAACGCACGCAGGAACTTTGAGTCCGACTGCTGGGAGGTTGCGTCTCTGAAGGCTGCTGCCTCACCTGTCCTTATCACAGCGGGGGCTGTTCGCGGGTGCCTCACGCGTGCTGGCTGTGGTTTGGCGGGAGGGGCGTGTACTATCAGAACAGGCCAACGAAGGTCGAAGGCCTTCCCATCTGGGTTCTCGAAGAACTGATTGGGCTCGCCCTTATCATCGTGAGTAGGGATGACCTCCACGATCTGCATATTGGCCTTTCTGAAAAGTTTGCGCCACGCGGGGAGCTTGGACTGGTGATCTGGTAGAACGAAGACTGCTGAGGTGTTTTCTGGGTCTGCCTTCCATTCTGCGATATACTTGTTCAAAATCGCCTCCACCGTAATGTGCTTGGAGTTATATGGAGGGTTACACCAAACCCGAAGGCCCCTCCATTTCTCTGAAAGGCAGTCTGTCCAGAATCTATTCGCCTGTCTGTTGCGGCCGCCAAAGTCACAACAGGCGTCCACATCGAAGGGTCCAAACTTTTCGGCGTACTTCGAAGAGTACTCTGCTCGGACACGCCAATTCTGTGAGTCTTCGGGGGGAGTCTGCCGTTTTTGCGGGTGAAGGACCGGGGATGGAGCTGACTGCTGGGGCGCCTGCTGCGGGGGTGGTGAGCTCACTGGCACCTTCTCAGTGGGCGCCTCCGATGCGTCAGCTCGTGATGTAGGCGTTCGCGTCTTCGGTGACGCCAACTGTGGAGGCGCTGGGGTCGTAGAGGCTCTTCCAGCGCGTGACATGCTCCTCGTTATCCTTATCTGAGGTGGAGCTCTGTCAGGGGGTTGGTGTGGAGCTTCTGTCGGCTTCGCGCTATCAGCTTCAGGCCAGTCAGGCATGTCGAAGTCGAGGTGATCCTCCTTCATTCCCTTATAGAGCTTCGGATTAACGAGAGCGATGGTCTCCCCCATGTCCATGGCCTGTTCCGCCACGGAGAGGGTTTCCACTGCTGAGAGCCAACAGTCAACCGTCTGAGCCCAGTGGGGATGAGCTGCGGGTGGTGAGCTGGAGAAGCATTCAGACTCCAGCGTTGCCAGAGGGTCTTTCGGCAGGTCTGAGGTGGGGTCGATCACTCCTGCCTCCTTCAACCCCTCGCGAACGTCCTTGTCTTTGAAGTCGGGTCTTCTGGACAGGGCGTCTGGTACCAGCAGCAGCGCTCCCTTGATGTACTCCATTCTCGGGACTCCCACCTCCACCAGATCCATGTACCAGCGTGCCTGTCTGCGGCTAAGCTCTCTGCCAGGTTCCATCAGCCATTCAAGGGGGCGGTGATCACCCTGGATGCGGAAGTTGGTGAAGATGAGGTAATGCCGCCAGGTGACGGTGGTACAGTGGTGTAGAGCACCTAGCTCACGCTCGCCGGTGTGGTAATTCTGCTCGGCGGCTGAGAACTGGCGGCTCTCGTATGCTATCACGCGCAGCCCAAGACCATCTCCATTGTCTTGCATAAGTACTCCCCCAAGAGCGATGCCGCTAGCATCCGTCTGCACCACGAAAGGCGCTGTGCCGTCTGCGGCACCCTTAATGTTGGGCAAGGCGAGCACTGGCGCTGATGTGAGGGCCTTCTTCAGCTCCTCGAAGGCCCACTGCTGCATGGGACCCCACTCCCAGGGTACGTCCGACTTGCTCAACCGGGTGAGGGGCTGAGCGATCTCGGAGAAGCAGTGGATGAACCTGCGGTAATACCCCGCTAGGCCCAAGAACTGCCTGACGTGGGTAACCGTTTCCAGCTCGGGCCAGTCCCTCACTGCAGCCACCTTGTCGTGTTGGGGTCTGCAGCCATCTGCGGAGATACAGTGGCCAAGGAACCGCAAGGATTTCTTCAACAGCTGGCACTTGGACCTCTTGAGGAAGACGCCCTTCTCCCTGCATGTCAGGAGCAGTTGTTTGACGTGCTCGTAGTGCTCTGCAGCGGTGTTGCTGAAGACGACCACATCATCGATGAAGATCCGGACAAATGGGAGATGGCCCAAGGCCCGCTGCATCCGTCGCTGGTACTGAGATGGTGAATTCTGCAGCCCCTGCGGCATGACCAACCACTCATATGACCCCATCTGGGTGGTGAAGGCGGTCTTCTCGACATCTCCTGGTGCCATCGGTACTTGCCAGAAGCCATCCACCGCGTCGAACGAAGAGAAGAACTTCGCACCCTGCATCTCGTCGAACATCATCTGGATGTCTGGGAGAGGATACTTGTCCTTAACTGTCTGGCGGTTGAGGAGCCGGTAATCGATCACCAGTCGCAGCTCCTTGGGGTTCCCGGGTTTAGGGACCATCAAGCAGGGAGCTGCATAAGGGCTGGAAGAGGGTCGGATGTAGCCCTTGGACATCAGAGTCTCCACGCGTTCTCGAAGTTGGCGGAGTTCCTCTGCGGACTTCTTGTAGATGCGCTGGCAGGGAGGTCCCTTCTTGCTCAGCTCAGGGTCCAGGTTAATGTTGGCTTCATCTTGGGGGTCATTTCTGAGTCCATCGATGTTCGGTAGGGCAGTCGTCATCTCCTTCTTGTACTCCTCACCCCAGAAGTCCTGAAACTTGAGGGTCCACTCAGGGCTCACTTCTGCATCTTCAGTATCCGCAGCGGGTTCGGCGTTCTCAGATCAGAGTCGATAGCCGTGGCTGCAAAGGCAGAAGCAGTATCGTCGGGGGACTTCTCGGCCACCATGAGCCAGGCGGGCTGTATCTCCGGGTCGTCATTGCCGCGTAGCTTCTGCGTCTCCGCGTACACCATGTACTTCTTCAGCTGGGCAGGGGTCAGGAACACCTCATCCACCAATCCCGCGCAGGCCGTGCCCTTCGGAGACCTGTCCCCAGATGCTTTCCCAGGAGAACAGCCTGTGATGGTGACGCGATCCCCAATCTTGCCACTGCGGGACTTCCTGAGGAAGGAGACGGAGCCATTCCCTTCATAGCCCAGAGTGACAGGAGAGTGACTGCGCAGCCACCTTCCGCCGAGGATAACATCCACCTGTATGCCCAGTGGTAGGATCCGGAGGGCAAGGGCGTTCTCCGTATAGGTGCCCGTGGTGGTGTGCGTGTTAAACTTGGCGTACGCGGTGGCGCCAGTGATCTTCACAGATCCATCCGCCAGGGTGACTCGCATCTCGGAGCCGGCTCGTGTTGTGAGGCCACATCGCTTAGCGCTCTGCTCCGAGATGAAGTTGTCAGAGGCCCCCGAGTCAATCAGCACCTTGACCGTGTGCCCTCTGAGGGTTGCGTAGAATACCAGCAGTAGCGGTCCTTCTTCGTCATGTGCCGCTGCAAGGGTACCCTCGATGTCGGTCTTCCACTGAACTCCCCCATCTGTGCGTATGCTTTTGCACTTGAGGTTGGGGAGGAGGTTGTCCGAGGCCTCGCGGCATTCTTCCAACGTTTGCCTACACGCGGCGTAGAACTCCTCATCCAGCAAATCAACATCTTCAGTCGGATGACTGACGAGGTTGTCTGCACTCGCCGTCAGCAGGGTGCCCGCTGAGGTGCATTCGCTCGAGGTGGGGCTGACATGAGTGGTGTCGCTGGTGGTAGGGCTCACATGGGTGGTGTCACTGGTAGTAGGGCTCACATGTGTAGTGCCACTGGTGGTAGGGCTAACATGGGTAGTGCCGCTTACTGTGGGGCTCACGTGGGTAGTGCCGCTTGTTGTGGGGCTCACATGGGTAGCGACACTATTGGTGAGACTGCCATGGGTGAGAGGGTCCTCGTCATGCTGAGGGCTGCCAGCAGGGGAGTTGTGGGCGAGCTGGTGGGAGCTCTGGTGGTCAGTTCTCCCCTACATTCTGGGAAAACCAGAAGACGCGTCTTCTGAACGTCTTCTGAACGTCTTCTTGACGTCTTCTGAGACGTCTTCTGGGTCCAGAAGACACCCAAAAGACGTCCAGAAGACGTCTTCGGCGCGCATTCTAATGTCTACCATCTTCTGGTTTCCAGAAGACGTGCAGAAGATTTTCCCGGAAGACATCCAGAAGTTATCTTATGGACGTCTTCTGCATAACTTCTGTACATCTTCTGAATCCCGGAAGACGTCTTCTTGATATCTTTTGGGCGTCTTCTGTACATCTTCCCCGAAGATCTTCTGGACGTCTTCTGAAACTCAGAAGATGGTAGACATTAGAAGACGCATAGAAGACGTCTTCTGGATGTCTTCTAGATATCTTCTGGAACCCAGAAGACGTCTAGAAGACATCTTCCGGAATTCAGAAGATGTACAAAAGTCATGCAGAAGACGTTCAGAAGATATCTTCTGAATGCCTTCTGCATGTCTAATAAATTTCAACATTCGTATACGCATTCGCGAGGAATATTTTTAGGCTGAAATAAGTTTGCAAGAAGGATGAGTGCAAACAAGATGTATGGCATAATACACTTCTCGCCATCCTTAACAAACATATTCTCAATGTTTGATACACGACAAGAGATGATTTGTTTGTGTGGAAGGCTAAGATGCTTTGGAGACAAAAATTGCTTTAACAATTTTGCTTTTCAATCAAGAATCTAATCATAAGGAGGGCCACGCATATTATTATCCTAACTAGCTAAGTGTCTAGAACTACTTCACATTCATGTTCTAAACAACTATTCTAATTACCTAGAAACGATGTTCAACTAACATGCACACATGGCATAGGTCTTGGACCACGCAAAAACATGGGTTTTCCACTCGCTCGTTTTTAACCGATCTGAAAAACAACGCACACCAAAATACCAACACTTAGTAGAGTGAAAACACACAATGAATACAAGCACAAATTCCTAGGAAGGGTAAGGTAAGTACCTTTACTCTTCTAGTTGTGGGCGATGGGCTGAAAATGCGCTTTTCCCACTTGCTCATTTTCAGCCGATCTGAAAAACAAAGCGCAACTCAAAACCAAAGGTTAGTAAAGCGGAAAAACACAACGCATAAAGGCAGTATTTTCTGGGTGTGACACTCGGGGATGATAGAGCAAATACCTTTACTTGTGGTGTTGAGGTTGGGCTGAAAATTTACCTTTTGGACTAGGTCATTTTCAGCCGATCTGAAAAACAAAGCGCAACGCAAAACCAAAGGTTAGTAAAGCGCAAAAATAGTACGAGACGAAATACAAGATTACCGAAGGAAAACAAAAAGGCCTAGTGGTGTGAGTTGGAATCGAACCAACATCATCTCGTCCAAAGGACGAGCGAGAACACATGTCTCGTTCACACCTCAATTAGACGCTAAGCACGCCGAAGTGCGCGTAAAAAAACCAAGGCACGAAAAGCACCCGCAATCACTATTGAAGTATTGCGTTGTGCAACGTTTTTCTGTTAGACGAACTATTTTAAAAGGACCACTTCACCCAGCAGCAGTCCGCGGAAAACGAGGCTGCGGTGAGTTGGATGCAGGTGTAAAAGTGGTAGATGCAAATTTCACTTCAACGTTAAATAAAATTCAAACTCGAACGGTCATGTCGATGTGCGGTGCGGTGCTCGTGCTCACTCCCCTGCGCTGGGCCTGACGATGCGATGCGATGCGATGCGATGCTAATGCTATGCTAGCTGACGATGAGTATGACGATGACGCCTGACCACGACCGCGACCACACGCCTGCGCCACACCAGCGCAGCGCAGCGCGCTGGCAGATTTTCCGGGTTTGCTATCCGCGGTATCGTGCAGTCATCACGTCTCACGCGACTCACTGCGCGCGTGATCGACTCTTCGACCGTTGCTAGGAGCGATGGTGCTCTAAAACAAGAGCAGTTTCTTCTACCAAATTAGGCGGCCGTTTTAACTTAGTAACTTGGTACGTTTGACCCTCTCCCGAACAAACCACTTGTTTTTTTGCAATTCTACCTTCACAGTACGGTTTTGCCCAATATTGCGCACCTTATATGTTTTTTTGTTTTTTCGCGATTTTTTATAGTTTTTTTCAAAAAATACAAAAAAACCCAAAAAACATTCGGAAGATACCCCAGATATCTTCTGTGCATCTTGTTACCCTCCAGAGATGTCTTTGAGGAAGACATGTCTTCTGGAAATCTGCAACTTGTAGAAGTTCCACCGAACGTCTTAACACCCCTCTTCGGGGCGTCTTCCTCATTTTTTTGACGATCTTCTACGCGTCTTCTAATGTCTACCTAGGCTAGGTAGACATTAGAAGACGCGTAGAAGATCGTCAAAAAAATGAGGAAGACGCCCCGAAGAGGGGTGTTAAGACGTTGACGGGAACTTCTACAAGTTGCAGATTTCCAGAAGACATGTCTTCCTCAAAGACATCTCTAAGACAACCGGAAGATGTACAGAAGATATCTGGGGTATCTTCCGCAAGCACAGTCAAGAAGACGTCCGGAAGATGTCAAAAAAATGTCTTCCGCGTGTCTTCTGTGTGTCTTCCGCGTGTCTTCCGCGTGTCTTCCGCGTGTCTTCCGCACCTCTTCTGGGTTCAGGAAGACATATATTCCCCGAAGGTGTCTGGAAGATGTACAGAAGGTATCTGGGGTATCTTCCGCAAGCACAGTCAAGAAGACGTCCGGAAGATGTCGGGAGATGTCTTCCGCGTGTCTTCTGAGTGACTTCTGAACGTCTTCTGAGTGTTTGTCTTCAGGATGCCCTCCGCACTACCTTGGCCAAGTGTCCTTTGTATAGGAGATAGAATGGGAAGTAAACGTGCCGCGCATCTCCAAAAGGGGGAAGCGCCCCCAAAGACCAAAATGTCGTCCTTCAAACGAGCGATGCTCACTAACCCCCCCCGAATCCGCGGCGGAGGTCTTCCGTCAATCCAAGCCGGAGGTCTTGAAGTGTACCGTCTTGAAGTGTATCGAATATGTACCGAATGTCTTCTGTGTGTCTTCTCGACGTCTTCGGAAATTCTTACTATAGAGTATTGTGGGTCCAACCCGCAACGGCTGATATATCGGCTGGTATATAGGGTGCATATCGGTTGATATATGGGCGCTGATGTATGGGATGCATATCGGCTGATATATAGGGTGCATATCGGGTGATATATCGGCTGCATATCGACCGATACAATTTGGAAATCTAACGTAGAGCAAAATGACAATAGCAGAATCTGAAATCAAGCATTCCAAAACTGAAATCTGAAATCCACCGTAGAGCAAAATCAGCCAAAACTGAAAATTAGAAATCTAATGTGGAGCAAAATGGCAAATACAAAAATCTGAAATTGGTTTGTAAAATCTGAAATCAAGCATTCAAAAAACTGAAACCTGAAATCTAACGTAGAGCAAAATCAGCCAAAATTGAAATTTGGAAAATCTAACATAGAGCAAAATGACAAATGCAAAAGTCTGAAATGGAGCATTCCAAAAACTGAAAACTGACATCCAACATAGAGCCAAATTAGCCAAAATTGAAAATCGGAAATCTAACGTAGAGCAAAATGACAAATGTAAAAAAAATCTGAAATCAAGCATTCCAAAAACTGAAATCAGAAAACTAACGTAGATCAAAATAAGTTGAGATTGAAAATTTGGAAATTTAACGTAGAGCAAAATGACATATGTAAAATTGCACTTTCGCATTTTCCCTTCAATTTCAACAAATGCAACAATCTTGATTATTGCTAATTAATTACAAATGGTCATCACAAATGGTCAAATGGGGGCAAGGCCATAAGAAGATGTTGCGTCCGAACGGCACGAACACCGGACCGAAGACGCTCAAGTGTCACGAGGCGTTGAAAATGCTACAAGCGGGCATCATGAGCGTGCTAGCGTCTTGGGATAGAGACGAGGGCTACTCGAAAAACATGCTTGAAGACTTGATCGGGCAGTTGACGGTCATAACGAGAGAGCTCACTTCGGAGCTTGTAGACTGTAAGGTACGGAAGACATCTGGAAGACACCCCGAATACGTCCTAAGTACATTCCACACGTCTTCCCTAATTGCCTTTTATTTGGTGATTTTGCAGGATGTTCCTAAGCTTCAAAATCTGGTGGATGAGTTCTTCAAGTCACTCGAGCGCGATGGCTCACCTGACTGCTGGCTGGTCATCAACACGCATTTGCTTTCCCACTTCCCCGACCAACTCCTCATGTATGGTCCAATACGGGGGACATGGATGTACGTGTTCGAATCATTCAACGGGAAGATTCGAAGGTGGGTGAAGAACAATGCATATCCGGTTCAGAGTGTTATGCAAGGCTTCGGGCGGTACCGGATGGTACATATGGTGCGAGGGTTAATCTTGGTACTTCGTCGCCGGCGGGAGGCAACCACCAATCCCACCCGGCCACCCGTGCTCCCGTTCTTGGCCACCGCACCGTTGAGGGCGCCGAACACCGTGGTTTTGGGAACACAAGGCAAGCGCCATGTACTCTCCCGCGCTGAAACGAAAGCGCTGGAGCTGTGGATGCATGGCAACGTGCCCCAATACCGCAAGTTGAAGGCAAAATTCGACGCCTACGTCACCTACTGCAAGAGGTAAGTAAGAAATCAAACCCATAAGATGCTTGGAAGACGTGTTGTATATCTTCCAGGCATCTTCCGCACGTCTTCGGTAAATACATGTCCTGACACTGTGCACGTATACATTCGCAGAGAAAACCATTCTGTTCGGAGAAGTCACGGCGCACGAGCCGGAGCGTCTCGCCTGATGGATGTGCCGCTGCATATGCACGGTAGCGACCCCAAGGTCTGGCTGGGGAGACCATTCACGGAGAATGAAGCGGCACTCGTCGAAGGGCCTCCTCACGTGTGTCAATCTTTCGGCTCGGTCGGGGTTCGAGGAGTTTGCTATCGCACGGCAGCTCAGGACAAGACGAAGAAAACTTGTCAACGTTACTTCCGAGCCTTTTTCTCTGGAGAAAACATCAAACGAAGGCGAGGAAATCGAGACTGACCGGTGCGTCCGTGCATTACGTTTTGGTGAAAGTGCGCAGAATATGTACCGAATGTCTTCTGTGTGTCTTCTCGACGTCTTCGGGGATTCTTACTATAGAGTATAATTGTGGCTCCAACTCGCAGGTACGCAATGGTAGATAGCATCTACAAGGTCGACTTGGCCGCGAAAGAGTACATTCTTGTGAAGGGAAAGTGGTTCCCTGAATTCAACCAAGCGACGACAAAACGGTTTGCCAAGCTAAACTCGAAGTACGGGCCGGACAATACCGCAAAGGTGGTGTACACATACGACCCGGATGATCCCGAGACACCTTGGGACACTACTGATCCATTCATCCTGGCGGCTCAAATTGAGCACCAAGTTGTAATCAAGAAACATCCTGTGATGAAGACGGGGGTGGTATTTGATTTAAAGGCTGACTTTTTCGAGTGCATCGACGATGATGGTTCACGACCGAAAGGTGCAAGACGCAAGAGGCGATCATGATAATACGCCGGGCATCGTACTTAGTGGTTTGTATGTTGAATAGATGCAATCGTACATGTATGTGTAGATAGACCTATCAATTAACTTAGCCGTATATTATGTATCATAGCAACAGAGCATGATGACAACCCTGAAGTTGTTAGGAAGAAACCTGGAATGTCTTCCGCATGTCTTCCGTGCGCCTTCTGAATGTCATCTGTGATTACGCGACTAGCGTACGTGTGGTATGAAGTAGCTATGTGGCCAAATTGCATAATCATCACATATGTGTCGATAACACATGTCAGAATGTATTCTGACCCAGAAGACATTCGGAACATCTTCCGGGTATCTTCCGGGAAGACTGCCCTTTGCATGTCTTCCGGGAAGATGTCTTCCGAAATCCGGAAGACATTCCGCACATCTTCGGCACGTCTTCCCCGAAGAGTGTCTTCTGGTTTCCAGAAGACGTTCCCTCAGAAGACGTCTTCTGGAAACCAGAAGACATCATTTCTACGAAGACGTCTATAAGACGTTCAG
>LGRX02034608.1:0-15156 GCA_001247695.2 Cymbomonas tetramitiformis
TCACATTTAAGGAAATGCTAGGTTAAGGAAACAGCCAGCTTTTCGGGGGGGTGGGGGGTCGGAAAAATGCGAAAAAAGCTGGGCTGGAAAAAAACATTAAGAAAATGTACCCAAATAAGGAAATGAAGGCTGCCGAATCATTTCGTTAACGGAAATCGGAATGTCATATTAAGGAAACGAAGGCTAGCTGAACATCAGAAAATTCCATTATTATTAAGGAAATTGTAGCTGAATCTAAGGAAATTATAGTCGATATTTCATGAAATTCTGGAAATTTTCAATGGCAAATAAAGGCTTTTTCTGCACCGCGTTTATTATTAAGGATTATTGGTTAATGCACGATAGCTACAGTCCTATGTTGCATGATACGCCCCCCCCGCGGGGCGCAAATTACGCGTAAATTACGTATTTCGGGCCTTGTGAGTTTTACGCGTAACACGTAACACGCCATAGGAATCTCACCCAAATATAGGCTGAAATTCAACCTATATATGAGCTGAAATTCAACCTATATATGAGGCTACTCCCTATTGGGATATCCATAATTGCGGGAAGGTCCTCATCCGAGTCTTCAACCAACTCAACCGTGTCACTCTGCATTGATGCATTCTCGGTCTCACCGCTGGGACTCTCATTGAGTGGCGCTTTGGCCTTGATACGCGTGATGACTATCGACTTCAAGTCGTCGTAGTCTTCCTTACTAATCATCCCACTTTGCAAGTCAGCATGCAATTCTCGCAGTTCCTGGCGACTGCTCGGATCCATGCTGAATTTAAGAGAATGCGCTGGCTGACTGCGCTTTCCAGTCCCTAAAAAGAAATGGATTTAAGAGAAGAGGCTGGCTGACGCTCGAATCGCGTTTCCTTTTCGTTAGTAATTTCGGTAAAAGGCTAACGCTGGCAGGGGGGGGGCGGGGTCAGAAAAATACGGAAAAAGCTAGGCTGGCTCCAAATTCCTGTTTCCTTAAAGGTGAGGTATTACTGTATGTCTATGATGTCTTTTTTGTTGTCGCTTCTTGCTGGTACCAGTCTTCTTACACCGATTTGAGGCGTCCCTCATGGTGTTTTTAGGTTATTGGGGGGAACTGAGTCCACTTTAGTCCCTCACCTTACAGTTCTTAGGATGTAGCCCACCTTTCCGGAAATCGTATCGTTGAGTGACGTTCCAAGGTTCAATGAAGAGCGTTTTCGCGATACAATCCTACGCTGGATTATTGATTGATCCACACGTTATCATGTATGTGCTAGACGATTCAAAGCATCCGAAGTCTACGTTACGGATTATTTGCGCTAGCCGTCGTCGCTTTGCGCGATCGATGATCCCACGATTTAACAATTTATAATCGAACGATTCTCGGCCTGATATAGTGCACCCAACCCTTCCTCCCCTCCTTAAGCTACTTTGGAGGATCCTAGGTGGCGATGGGGAGCCCGGTTTTTGGGGCTTGTTTTTAATGCAAACGGAGCGGCCCTGCTTAACGGAATTGGACTTATAATCCTCAACCGGTCTGCTCAACTCCTCAATGTTTTTGTCCAGTACGCACGCTTTGACGAACATCTATCGCGATGAGTGAGAATGGATTCGCCACGTACTAATGTGAAATTTATTTAGTTATGTTTGTCAAGCACAACTTAGGATCACAACTCCGTCTACCTCAGTCGATGTCTCCGGTAGCTTCGGATGACTGGCCAAGAATCCGATGACAAACCACGGTTTTGGCAAAGGTAGCATTTAGCAGTTTTTATTTATCCACAGATATGATATCTCGCATGTGTGCGTATCTGTGCAAGGGTATGATTTTGAACAAGGCTCACTACACCTTTAGCAAGGAAGGATCAATTCCTGCTTCAATGCAACATAATGATAAACATTAAGAGCAAGGTTATATAGATGATCGACATGTATTAGTATATATTACAAGAAGTAAGGGCATAAGGCTTAATATAATGTTAGCCTTCATAGGCAGCTATAATGTCTGCTGCATTGGTCAGCTCTGTGGCTTTGACCCAGGTGTCATGCTCAGGACCGTAGCCTGCATATCGTACTAAATAGTATTTGACACCTCTAGTGAATTTATCCGAGAGTATATGTGATATCTCAAATAGTGGTTGCCCTTCTTCGGTGATCATCTGTGGCAGAGGCAAAGGTGCTTGAATCGAGTCGTTGTACAGCTCTAATCTGGAAACAGGCTGTACCGGATGAATACGGATATCAAGATCTCCGAAATCTAACTCGTATGCACGTCCATGGCTAAGCACTTTGGAAATGGTGAACGGCCCAATATATGGCTGTTTAAAGTGTCTGCCTGCCTCTGTCAAACCAGTCCATTGAATAAACTCGGTCCGTAAAAGAACTTTCTGCCCAACTGCAAACTGCTTAGGCATGTGAGTCTTATTGAATCTGGCTTGGCTAATTTCTGCTGCTCGGGAAATGTTATCTACCGCGTTGGCATGAATAGCCGAGTACTGGTCAAAATGATCTCGAATAGCTCTTTGTATTGGAACAGGAGCTTCTGGCGGAATAGTGATAACCAGGTCATGAGGCGAAAGTGGTTGCGCCATCGAGTCGAGATAAAATGGTGAATAACCAGTTGATGCAGAAACGGTATTGTTAATTGCAAACTCCACCAGAGGCAACTTGTCCTCCCACGAATTGGCTGAAGTATCATTGCAACAACACCTGAGGATGTAAAAAAAATACTACTTAATCAGTTTATAAACCAGAGGATGGTGAAATCAAATCATGAATCAACAATTTGAAAATTACCTGAGGATGTCCTCAATGAAGGCATGGCTCCTCTCATTGGCAGCATTCGACTGTGGATGGTGTGACGATGTCATGGACAATCTCGTACCAGTAGATTTCCACAGTGTCTGCCAGAATGTAGAGGTGAATCTGGGGTCTCGATCTGAGATGATGTTCCTCGGAAGACCATGGAGCTTGAAGATATGCTGCATATAGATAGAAGCAGTATGTTGAGCTGTCCAGGTCATGCCGAAGGGAATGAGATGACAACGATGAGAGAATTGGCACATCACCACAAATATACTGTCGTGCCCATTAGTGGTGATAGGCAGGTCAGTGATCCAATCAAGAGATACATCTAGCCATTTTGTCTTAGGCACAGAATATCGTATATGTGCCCGACCATAAGGCTTGTGTCGCCTCGTTTTCTGGCGCTGACAAACGGGGCACTCCCGAATGTACTTGATGGCTGCCGTTGTCATTCCTGGCCAATAATACCGGCTACGCAGAAGATGAAGCATGCGATTTTTGCCTACATGACCAGAAATAGTGGCTGAGTGGCACTCATGAACAAGAATGTGGCGAAGTTGTGTGATCTCACCGTCATCTGTGGGGACTTTAGCTGTTGGTGGAATGTACAGCTGTCTGCCATATATGGTCTTACGATAGATCAACCCCTGAATGAGCTCGAAGCTGTAGCTGCTGACTGACTGTGACGAAGTCGATGATGTTAGCTTAGCCAAAATAGTCTGTGCAAATGTGTCACGATCATACTCGGATATAATGATGTCGTGTAGCTGATGAGCTGATGAAGAAGATATAAGAGCAATGAATGTAGGATCTGCAGATGGAATGACCTCGCTGATGTCCATATGATGAAGACAATCAGTAAGTTCAAAAAGTGCAGAGATACGCGTGAGTGCGTCTGCAACCTTATTCTTCTCGCCAGCAATGTGCTCTATACGGAAGTTGTATTCAGAGAGCTCATCCAACCACCGTGCCTGTTTGGGGCTCAGTGTGGATTTGGTCTGGAAATAAACCAGTGGCTGATGATCTGAGCGTACAATAGTCTCAGGAGCTCCCAACAAGATGTGGCGAAAGAATCGGAAGCCTTCCACAATGGCAAATAGCTCGATCTCAGGAATAGGCCAACGTCTCTGTGTATCGGATAGAGTGACGCTGTGATAACCACATGGCTTCATACCTTTTCCTTGATCCTGGAGTATTACTTGACCAACGTGTGTGCCTGATCCATCGACCTCCATAATAGATGGCAGTTTCTGATCTGGAAGCTGCAATACTGGAGCGTTACAGATGGCACTTTTGAGATTATCAAATGCCTGCTGCTGCTCAGTTTCCCAGACAAACTCTGCATTATCTTTAAGGAGACGATTGAGAGGCTCGGCAACTTTGGAGAACTTTGGTATGAATCTCCTAAATTGACCAACCATGCCCAAGAATGACCGAAGGGATGACTTGCCATCTTTAGCCATACGGCGTAGAGGCTGCTTTCCAACGGTGGGACCATAAGACACTGGAGGCTGAATTGCCATGACTGCTCTGATTCTGTCTTCGATGATGGATAGGCCTGCTTCAGATGTGATGTCCGATAAAGTCTATAGATCTGACGAACAACTCCACCTTGGAAGGCCTGATGTAGAACTGGTGATCTCTGCAACGCTGGAGGAACTGTCGAACATGCTTCACATGGCTGTCAAAATCTGGACTGTATACAATAGTGTCGTCCATGAATATGACAAGGAACTGGTCGATGAAGTCAAAGAATGCCCGATTTCCTACACGAAGTGCTGTTGCAGGAGCATTGGTCAATCCGAAAGGCATAACTGTCCATTCATAAGAACCGTATCTAGTGCGAATAGCAGTTTTATGAATGTCGTCTGGATGAATGGGGATTTGGTGGAAGAACTGGTTGAAATCAAATCTACTGAACCAGCGTGCTCCCTTCAGCTGCTCTAGTAGGGTGTCATGTGGTGGTAGTGGATACGTGTCCTTTATGGTGATGTTATTCAGGGCACGATAATCACAACACATCCTCCACTTCCCCCCTGGCTTAGGAGCGAAAATGATTGGGCACCCATATGGCGATGATGATGGACGAAGGATACCCAACTCGACATATTTTATGATTTGCCGTTTGAGCTCCTCCATCATGGGTGCTGGAATGGTACGCACTGGCTGTGATGGAGGCTTATGTCCAGGTTCGATGTTGATTCTATGATATCCACCTTCAAACCTTTCTGGCTTATGACCAGCTGGGAGATCCTCCTGGAATACGTCTGAAAAGTCTTCTCTCACTTGATCACGTGCTGCTGTGATCTCGGGGTCTTCCATTGTGGTGTCTGAGTCTGATGCTGCAAAGACTAATTCACCATCGACCACGGAGAGGAAAAAGAGATATGCTACGGCTTTTTCAGCCGAACCACTGGATCGAATGCGACGGAGATGTTTTCTCATAGTGGTGGCGCTGGCCAATTCCATTTCAGGAAGGCCATCTGAGTCTGAGTCTGAAGTCTGCTCAACTCTGGACAATACTGTGCGAATACTGGAGCCTGATGAATGCTTCCTAGTGATCGTCAGATTTTTTTTGGTTTTTAGATTTTTGGTCTGAAAGTCAATGTGTGGATTCCTCCTCTCCAACCAATCTTGACCCAGAATGACAGTGAATGGTTTCATGTCAATGATATAGAAATCTTCTGTATCCTTATACTTGCCCAAAGAAAATGTAGCCTTGGGAAGATAGGATGTGCATGGTAGTTGGCTTCCTCCAGCCAATCCCACTGAAAATGATGAAGAATCTGTGGGAGCTATACCAAGCTGAGCAGCGAACTGTCTGTCGATGAAAGACGATGTGGCTCCTGGATCTACCAAAATGTGAGTACTCTGTCCATAAACTTTCCCTTTATACAACAACAGCTTCTTCTGTGATTTCAGCTGTGCTGTTTGAGACTGCATCTGTGCGATGTGTTCTGTGGGATTGTCCATCTGCTGAAACTGCAATGTCAGACTGGATAGGACTTCTTCTGAGATACTCTCAATCCGGCCACTTGCTTCAGTGGCATCTTCAGGCTGATCTACCCTCGGGGTGCTCTCATCAACGGTACCTGCGCAGTACCCTGAGAGTTTCCCTGAGGAGCTGGAGCTGATGGAACTGGATCTGGAGTTGCAACTGCTGCATTGATGCTATGCTGATTTTTCAGTTCCTTGACCAAGGTGTTGATCGTATTGATGAGTTTGCCAGACCCATCCTTAGCACCCTGATTCTTCTGTGGCTGTCTCTGATTCTGAAAAGGATTCTGAGCTGGTGTCTTACCCTTGATCTCCTTTCCATCATTGGTCCTGGTGGCAAAACAATCCTTCTCGATGTGAACAACACGATCACAACGATGGCATGTCTTATTATTCTGTGTTTTTTCTTTTCCTTTTCCTTTGCCCTTGCCTTTACCACCTTTTCCTTTGTTCCGATTCTGATTGGAGTTCTGGCTGCCATTCTGATTCCAATTCCGATTTTTGTTGGATCTGTCATATGGCTTTTGGCCACGTCCTCTGTCCTTATCCTTCTTGGCTGGACCTCCAGATGACTGTTCCTTCTGCCCTCGATAGTGAAGAGTCTCTGACTGCTTCGAATGAATGACATAGTTCAAGTCGAGCAATATCTGTGTGGTTAGTGACCACGACATATTATTCCTTTCTGTCTCTGTCAGGAATCGTAAATGGAACTGTCTGCGAAGTTCTGGATCTATGCTGCTGTTGTTACAGTCATCCGAAGCTACCGGAGACATTGACTGAGGTAGACGGAGTTGTGATCCTAAGTTGTGCTTGACAAACATAACTGAATAAATTTCACATTAGTACGTGGCGAATCCATTCTCACTCATCGCGATAGATGTTCGTCAAAGCGTGCGTACTGGACAAAAACATTGAGGAGTTGAGCAGACCGGTTGAGGATTATAAGTCCAATTCCGTTAAGCAGGGCCGCTCCGTTTGCATTAAAAACAAGCCCCAAAAATCGGGCTCCCCATCGCCACCTAGGATCCTCCAAAGTAGCTTAAGGAGGGGAGGAAGGGTTGGGTGCACTATATCAGGCCGAGAATCGTTCGATTATAAATTGTTAAATCGTGGGATCATCGTTCGCGCAAAGCGACGACGGCTAGCGCAAATAATCCGTAACGTAGACTTCGGATGCTTTGAATCGTCTAGTACATACATGATAACGTGTGGATCAATCAGTAATCCAGCGTCAATCTGTATCACGAAAACGCTCTTCATTGAACCTTGAAACGTCACTCTGAAATACGATACGATTTCCAGAAAGGTGGGCTACATCCTAAGAACTGTAAGGTGAGGGACTAAAGTGGACTCAGTTCCCCCCAATAACCTAAAAACACCATGAGGGACGCCTCAAATCGGTGTAAGAAAACTGGTACCAGCAAGAAGCGACAACAAAAAAGACATCATAGACATATACAAAGGTATGCCCGTTGTGAGGTCACAACTCTTTTAAGAGGGGAGATCTGTCAGGGTCATGACCGATGACATATGTGTCATACATGTCATACCTGTCAGACATGTCATACCATGTCATATCATATATTATTATGACAGTCGACAGTATGGTCGACCATGACTGTACATGTCGAGTCGCGTCATATATTTATGACAGTCGACAGTATGGTCGACCATGACTGTACATGTCGAGTCGCGTCATATATTTATGACAGTCGTCAGTACGGTCGACGATGACTGTACATGTCGCCAGATGATAATGTCATATCATCAGGCATCCCTGTCATCGAGAGTTCGTATGTCGAACTCGAAGATGGCAAAGCAAAGATACATCTTGAATACAAACAAGAACCATCTTGGCTTTCAGCATGCGCGGAACTCGCATGCGCAGCATGAACGAACTAGTCGTTATTACCATGCTGGTCGTTCAACCTACGTCTCGGGTTCACAACCCAATGGCGGTACCATCTAAGATGATGGGAGACGTAAGGTACAAAAGTGAGGAAGCGTCGTGCTTCAGCAGATCTTCTTAGAGAGACTGCACTCACAAACCCGCTCATCCGTACACTTGCATTGCTGTTCAAACTTTGCAGTGTTTATTTTGTATACTGATAATATATTCACGGCGCTTGTCTACATAGCCGTATCAAATCGGCTGAGTGCCCCTGGGTCCCGCGAATTAATTTCGGGTCGTTAGATCCATTTAAGCAAACGAAAAAACCCGAAATCGCTGGGAGGCTGGAAATTTCGCGATTTTCGATATAAGCAATCGAGGGCTGGAGGCTGGATCGAAAATGATTGTTGCTTAAAATCGGGCCCGCACTGTAATATTACTATCAATTGATAACGTTTTGGACTTATCAAAATCAATTGATACATTCTTTACATAATTAGAATTGATTGATAGTGTAGGTGGAAAAATCAAAATCAATCGATAGTCTTGACCAGATATCAGTATTGATTGATAAATCATTGGAATTTATCAAAAACTATCACGAATACCGTTTTGAACAACCGATACCTACCCTTGGACGAAAGTTCGCAAAAGTAGAGTAGACACAGCGACAAAGCCTGGTGCGGGTTTGCACACGGTAGGTGCCTATTTAGCTGTTAGAATTTCTGGCACCTGCACTTGTTTGAAATTCAAACTAGCTCAGACCACTGAAGTCAAGTTCGACACCCACCCTCCCGCGCCTTGGTGTAGGAGGTAGGCTGCAACTTCTGGGAAGCTGGAGCGGGCTAGACTGACTTAGACTTTCGGGTCACTCCCTCCATTCTGAGTTAGTGAGAATAACATTTATAGTGTTGAATTGGAAACAAGTTATTAACTTGGTATATATGTGTGGAGAAATTTTCTTGTAAGTGTACAGCAAATAGTAATTGTAATTAACAATTTAATTTGCTTGTCTGGGTACCCCACTTCGGAGGGGGGAGAGTTTACGCTAGAAACTCGAAAGAACTCGAACTCACGAACTGATGCACTTGATGTCGTATCACGTCTGGAGGAGGAGCCCTAAACATCTGCAAACCTGGAAGTGGATGGAATACCCGAACCTTACTCATGTTCATGAGCAGTTAAAACACCCATGACGAGCACTGAAAGAATCGATTGAGCCTGGTGCCTGCAACAACAATATCATGATTACTTTCTTCGTTCCTCACTTCCCTTCAATCATTCGCGTGTCTTCCTCCTGACCTTAGGTGAGTTCTTGCGTCCGTTATTCGTGTGAGCTCAACGTCTCTGTCGCTGAGCGTTTACATCGGAGCATGCCGCTTGTTCTTATGCTCGACTGGTTTCGCACAGCTAAGTTCAAGCTCGTTGATCAACTCGTTCCAACGTTTGCTTTTTCGTGTGGCCACCATTAGCCACTCAAGAACTCAGGGTACCCTGTCTAAAATCGCCGATGTGAGAATATGCCTCCCTTCCCCAGGAAACTTCTATTCATCGTCTGTTGTGCAATGCTGGAAAACTCAGTTCGCAGCGTCCATTGAATCAATCGGTGACTCACGGTAAGGTCCATCTTTCGGAACTACGGGGCGCTTATCTGAGCCGCGTGTTTGCAGTTGCACAGCGGACTCAATCGCCAGTATATACTAGCCAATAGCCAATAGCCTGATATATTTGCGTGCGTTTCCGGCTGACCTAACTTATCGTTTCACTCTCAATCCTACAACCCCAGCCATCCAGCACTCATAGTGAAGTGGGCGAGTATTGAGCTGTGGTCACTTTTGGAGGTCGTATGACCCTTCGCCTCCTTTCGTTATGTCCTGCCATACTTTTAGTATCATTTGAGAAGGAAGCTGACGAGGCGGAAGTGGCGAGCGTTTTGCCGAAAAACATTTCTTACAGTATATTGGTTGTGCGAGGCTGCGTGGACGTGATATCGGGTGTTGCAGATACTTGGAAGAAAACAGGCTGAAGACCCGAACCGCAGTGTAACGCAAAGGCAGGCACACGAGGTGCGTGACTTGCCAGCCTTGGGCACGCCTAGGATTATAGAAGTCTATTATTGTTTCCCGAAGCAGCATATACCGAGGTCGCCCGGCTTTATTCTTGGTATTGTGCCCCATCCCCTGCTCCCTCTCTGCAACGACGGCCGCAAAGATGTACTGTGCGACACACAAAGAGGGGCTGACTGCCACAACGCAGTGCTAAGGATGGGGTTAGCTGCCACGACATGGGAAATCGAGCGTAACATGCGAGGCCGCCTGCCACGGCGTGATGCTAGTGGGGGGCGCTGCCTGCCCAAAGCGCGTTGTAGCGGAGTCTCGAGACGTGGATCTGCTACCTCAAGTTCACGACCAGAGTGTCCTTGCTGCTCTGTCCCCGAAAGATGGGTAAAAATCTCAGGGTCCGGCTCGCAGAACCCGTTTTGATCCACGCCGACCCAAAACCTAAGGAAACCACTCCGAGCAACCTTCGGACACTTCGGAGCTAATACGCCGTTGCTTCGAATAAATCCCGCTACTCTCAAATTTCTCTTTGATCACGCTTGTCCATGGAGTCCGTGTAGGTGGTCTCATATATTTATAGATATATGTATGCACATACGTTTGGGCGTATGTGTGTACCCGGCTTGTTTCCAGAACGGACCTGCAGTGCAAACCTGGATGAGCTCCCAGCTACCTCACACTTTCTTTTTGACTAGGAAGTGTGGGCCTTATCCCTGGACCGATTCCTTTGGCGCCACGTAGCCACAGAAGATCGGCTGCACTATGTACCCACACCGGGGATCAAAGGATTCAGCACACACTCCGGGACACTTATCCGGATTCTCCGGAGCTTACTAGTGAAGGATGGGATCCCTTAAGCCTTACTGAGCCACCTGAGCCCCTCTGCAACTGCACCGCCGGCGTGCTGTTGCCGTGTCTGTGGAGCCAGTTCACCTCTGCCCCCCTGAGCTGCCCAAGCCATCTCCCCACCACCAAGCCTACTCTCTGAACCACCCCTCTGCTCCCTACCTGCCCCAAAGCCTGGTCTCAAGAGAGCTTGCCCACCCACGACACGTTGATACACGATGACCCAGCAGTATTCTTTGCCAGCAGTGATTTTTGCCTACAGGACATGCTGTTTTCCAAGCTATTTCTTACACTGTGTGTATGTGGTTACTTGGCACGGCCCCATCCTGTTCCTGCATGCCTATCTTATCCACTGGGCTGGTGGCCTGGCTTCGGTTGGCGCGCGTCACGCCGTTCAATGTGTGTACCCGGCAGCGATCCAGGCCGACGGGCCGTGCTATCATCCGTGTTGATAGTCTTACAATTTATGTGTATGTGGTATTCGACACAGCTCTGTTCCTGCATGCTTATATTTTTCCACTGGGATGGTGGTGGGCTAGCTTCGGTTGGCGCGTGTCATCTCCGGCTTTCCTTAGTGTGTATACCGTACTACAACTAGGTTTCTACTGGGCCAACCATAGTTTCTCTCCTTAGGGAACCTGTGCTACAGTGTTGGTTGGATCCCCAACGGCCCCTCGCTTTAGCCTTTTTGACTGGGATGTGCATTTGGTATCTTGTTACAGCTCCCTCGTGTTTCTGCATGTTTCTCTCATCCACTGGGATGGTGTTGGGTTGACTTTGGTTGGCGGATCCCATGCCTGTCAGTTCGTGGCTTGGAGCTCTCCCTCTTCTGTTTGGTACTTCACGGAGCGAGCACTTACAGCGAGACGGTGTTGAGGGATCCGGGTGTTCCCCGGGACCGTGTTGGGAACAGGAGCGACTGCCGGGTGGATGTGGATGATGAATGGCGGTTGTCCCTGCGGTTCCTTTGTGGCCGGCGCAGCTTCGCGGGTGAGCACGGCCGACTTGACCTGCCCTGGCCTTAAGGAGAGGCATCTGGTGGTGACAGCCAAACTCTGTGGCTTCAAGGAGAGGCATCTGGTGGTGACAGCCAAACTTTGTGGCTTCAAGGAGAGGCATCTGGTGGTGACAGCCAAACTCTGTGGCTTCCCTTGATATGTGCGGGGAGCACTCCGTTGCCCGCCTAAAGTCTCTGCTTTCCACGATGATCGATGCTGGCCACACGTTGTATGCCAGGATGCACCTGGTGAGCTGCAAAGGGCCTGCTGCCAGCACACGCTCACTCCCTCCAGACTCCATCCAAGGGGGCTGCTGGCGGCCCACGAAGCGGCGCACAGTGAGGCTGCCGGCTGTCTGCAGAGTGGCGCACAGCGAGGCTGCCGGCTGTCTGCAGAGTGGCGCACAATGGAAGCGTTAACCGCCCACAAAGCGACGCACTTTAATTCGCCTTTTCATTGGCGGCTCAAAGCATTCAATCCACCTTCGCAGGATACCCTTATGCCCTCCTGGGGTTGCTTATGCCGCAGGCTCTCTGCGGCCAAGGCGAGGATTCGGACCACCTCTTCAGCATGTTCCCCTCCGGCATGTTCTAGTCCGCGGAAAGATCTCACCGCAAAGCGTTTGGGGGAAAAGGCTGCTTCTTGATCAGTTCGTGAGGGACCTTGCGAGCTTGGTCCGCGCACGGAGCCGTCGACTGCGCTATCTCTTGAGAGTGAGCCGACGCAATAGCGCTCAGCACGATGAGCACCAGCCGATGGAGTGTACTCGACAGCATGGACTTCAGTATTTTCAAGCCCGGAGACGCCGAGGCTATCCATGAAGCGGCGGTCGAGCATGCCGCCGTGGCAGTGGGTGCGAAGCTACCGAAAGAACTCGAGGAGGCGGGCTTGAAGAGCGAGGAGGACGTGATGAAGGTGATGAGTGGAGCCATGGACAGCATGCTCGCACCAGACATGATCGAGAACGGCGAAGTGTGCGCCGACAGCGAGGCACAAGAAGTCCTCGAGTCGGTCTCGGGGATCACGTCGCTCTTCGCCGACGCTCACCAAAACCAGAAGGTATCACCACACACTGCACGGGCATCTCTCAAAGCTTGAAGCTGAAGATCTCTGACCATTTGTATATCGTTCTGCTGCTGAGGGCTTCCTGCTGCTGAGGCACCGCCTCGCAGGCGGCAGGGCCCTCGCCCCCGGGTGTGGTGCGCCTCGCTGACTTCCGCGCATCTTGTGGGCGCAGGTGGCCTTCGAGGATCATCTGAGTGAGAACACAACCAGCAACCTGGATCTCAGCGAGCTGACGGAGCAGACCTGCGGGGAGAAGGACACGCCCTGGGCCGCCATCGCGCAAGTCGCCAGTCGCTGGGCCAGGTACCTGCCCAGCTTTTCTACTTCTCCAGCTCAATCCACGCCAACATGAAGCTCGATTCCTATGCTGCAGCAAAGCCGCGCGTCTCTAGTCCCTGGTGGGCAAGGAGGTGACAGGTCTCTGGTCCCTGGTGGCAAGGAGGTGACAGGTCTCTGGTCCCTGGTGGCAAGGAGGTGACAGGTCTCTAGTCCCTGGTGGCAAGGGGTGACAGGTCTCTCTGGTCCCCTAGGCTGGCAAGGAGGTGACAGGTCTCAGTTTCCTTCCCTGAGTGTGGAGGTGACGGGTCTCTGGTCCCCCTGGTGGCAGGAGGGCAGGTCTCTGGTCCCTGGTGGCAAGGGGCGCGACAGGTCTCTGGTCCCTGGTGGCAAGGAGGTGACAGGTCTCTGGTCCTGGTGGCAAGGAGGCGAACAGGTCTCTGGTCCCTGTTCATGGCAGGAGCGGCAGGTCTCTGGTCCCTGTTGGCAAAGGAGGTGACAGGTCTCTGGTAGCCCAGGAGCGACAGATTCTACAGATTTTGGTGGCAGGTCTCTAGTCCCTGGTGGCAAGGAGGTGACCCGGGTCTCTGGTCCCTAATTGTAGGAGGTGACAGGTCTCTGGTCCTAATTTGGCAGGAAGACGACAGGTCTCTGGTCCCTGGTGGCAGGGCGACAGGTCTCTGGTGGCAAGGAGGTGACAGGTCTCTAGTCCCTGGTGGCAAGGAGGTGACAGGTCTCTGGTCCTGAGGTGGCAAGGAGGCGGCTCTGGATCTCCTGGTCCCTAGCAGTGCCAAGAGCTGCAGGTCTCAGTCTTAGTAGCGAGGAGGCCATGGAGTCTCTGGTCCCTGGTGGCAGGAGGCGAGCCCGGTCTCTGAGATCTGGTGGCAAGGAGGTGACGAGTCTCTAGTCCCTGGTGGCAAGGAGGTGGCAATTCTCTAGTCCCTGGTGGCAAGGGGTGAGCTTAAGGTCTCTGGACCCTGGTGGCAAGGAGGGCGACTGGTCCCTGGTGGCAAGGAGTTGACAGGTCTCTGGTCCCTGGTGGCAAGGAGGTGACAGCTCTCTAGTTGTTAGTGTTTGTATGTGTAGGCCCAGTGTTTGCTGGGAAGGAGAGGCCGCGCTGAGCCGAGCACACTCGCGTGAATGCTGCCAGGCGGCGTTGTCGAGAGATGCAAGCCGTGGCCAACGCGGAGTTTGATCAGATTGTCAACCTGGACCCTCCTGTGAAAACACTTCCGCCCCCCCCGCCGCTGGAGGTGCATTTGGCGCCCTCAGTGGAGGTTCCGCCTGAGAAGAAGCCGGAGCTTCCTCCAGAGACTCCGCCAGAAGCAGTGATTCCCGGCGCCGCCCACGTGGCACTTCCTGCGCATGCCACGTCTATAGGCATAGCCTCGACCCGTGCTCTTACAGTTTGATACATTGCCACAGACGTCAGATTTAGAGACCAATCCAGATTTGGATTTGATCAATTGATATGCTGACGTAGGAATCAGACCTATTCATCCTAAAAGATGTCTGGGGTGACGCATCATACCCAGTGCCGCAGTGAGAGAGAGCACCATTCAAATGCAAGTGCACGTGGCTAATAAAGCTGGTTGCACTCTCGTGAACGACCTCTCTCAGAGTCGAGTGCAAGCAGGTCCCAGGGGAGGTTGTAAGTTAGAACCTGTGACATCTCCGGCAATTGTTGTCTGAGTCGTTACAGCACCGTGGAGATGCACAGCTGGTCGCAGCTTTCCGGCCTGCTCCTCCTGGCAATGCCCGGATTGTGCGAAGAATGCAATGCCTTTGAGCGGAGCGTTGCGGGTGGCTTTTACAGAAAGTGGTGCCAGTCGTCACTCCCCCTCCGGTGCAACGAACTCGGAAAGAGATCGTTTTGCCGAAGAAAGGTATACGCCAATAACGCAGTTTGGTTCCCATGTCCGTCAGCGGGCTCGTCTCCCCGCACACACATGCGCCCCATCGGAGCCCGCTACTTTCTCCCCACGTCTTCGTTTAGCGACGCGGTGAAATTTCAGCCAATGCCGTTCACCCTGCATCCTGGATGATTTTGCCATGATTTGTGTGCATTGTTCTCGGAAGTCTCCGTCGACCTCACTTTAGCGGTCAGAGTCATGACACGTGCTGGCGTGACGGCTGCTCAGAGTCATGACACGTGCTGGCGTGACGGCTGCTCAGAGTCATGACACGCGCTGGCGTGACGGCTGCTCAGAGTCATGACACGCGCTGGCGTGACGGCTGCTCAGAGTCA